>JAOYSI010003040.1:0-15499 GCA_025775065.1 Hiodon alosoides
ACATTTAGTCCTTATCTACTAAAAATCTACCCTACTAATTTTCTCTTTCCTACAAAAAAATAAGATGTGGCAAACAATTGCAGTTCGGAGACAAATTAATTACGTGCCTTAAAATATTTTTGCGCCATTTATTTAACTGTATGCATTTGTTTCACTATCACAATTAATCGTTTCATTATTGAATCAATGTACTTTACTCGAGTTCACTTTTATCATAGTATGTAAAACATTCATAATAACGTGTTCCTGAATTATTAATATAGCAATGTGCTCCTTGTGTGTGTTGTTAATTATTATTGTAATTATTAAATAAAAATAAATATTTTAAAAATGTATTTAATTTTTTTGGGCTATTATTTTTTATTATTATATTTTTATGTATTACTACTATTACCTGTACTGTTACTTCGGCATCTTGCTAACATAACAAAACAAATAATGTTTCATATTAAATAAATATTAAATGTAAATTATACCGAAAAGGATTAAATACGGTTTTCTTGGTACATTGATTGTGTATATAATTGGGACTACTGTTCGTGTATTTGTGGATATACTCTACATTTACTCTACAATTAATCTATTACGTAAAATTTTACATTTTTAATATCGAATTTTTATGATTTGCTTTCGAAAATAAAAGCCATTCCAAAATATATAATGTAACTATAACAGATGTATCAAATATCAACGAATTATTTTTTGCATTCAACGTTGTTATTGTTATTATTGTTGTTATTAGTTCTAGTTCCAGTAGTTTTGTATTGTTTAAAATATGGAAAACTAGTTTTCTGGGAATACAGGAAAGTTTTCTAAAAATCAATTAAATTAATCACCGCATTGCTTAAATGCTTAATCGGGCCAACAGCTAAATAATTACTTTAGGAGCAGTAAAAAAAAAAAAACGTGATTTCTTCAAAGCAGCATAACAATTCAAATCTTGGCCTAGCTAATTGAGAAGTCATTAGTGTTCCGTTTCAGTTCAAATATCTGTGACGAATTGATTTGGTATAAAACTTCACCACAGCGAGGAAAGTGGAAAGAGGGCGGATAAAGAGGGAAAACTATTTAGTATAATCCATCTGTGCAAGCGATGAGACGAGGCGAAACATAAACACACATAGCCCTTGTACAAAAAGAGTCAGACTGCAAGTTCTTCGTGCTAACTTTGTGCTCTGTCGCATAGTGATATATTTCCGATATTCTTGTCAACAAATTGATGCGCATGCATTTTTACATTCCAAATAGTCTATAATAACAATAAAAATTAAAATGGCCTTTGTAGTTACATTTGAATTTCAATTCGATTTGTCTTTCACTGGCAATCGTCAATTTTCGTTCATTTAAAGTAGAGTATAGCTTTAACTATAATGCAGTTTCTGGTATATTCAAAGGTTACCGTTGTCCTCGTTTAGTCCATTATTATTAAAAAATTATATTGGTTCTCACGCGAAGATAAGGTCAGATGAAGTCCAGTACATTTAAGAAGGAGAAGGATAAAGAAAGTACTTTCAAGGTGGCGCGAGGTCAAGAGGAATGGGATCAGATCATGCTACTCCTCGTGCTGATAAAATCAGATCGCATTTTCTCGTTTCCCATTTTTTTGACGGAGTGAAGAATATATGCGTATTTGATTCATATCATGAAGCTTTCAGCAACTCAGATTTGATTAAAACAATCAGCTTTGAATGGCAGTTAATACAAATTAATCGTATCTATTTAAGACATATATGTTTATATAATCTGTGGTGAACTCGTATATAAGGTTGTGGTGATTCGCATATACTCTCGCACGTTACAATTTAATTAATTTTGTGATAAGACCGCGCCCACGTAGAAAAAAAGGGTTATGTTGTCATTCAACCCATGAGAGGGACCAAACGAAGTATTATTGCCAGGTTGACCTACAGTCAAAAAGAATTTTGCTTAATTAACGTATATGATAGGATTTGAGGCCGCGCATTTATAGCATATTTGCGTGGGACAATTCGCGTGTCATTGTATTTTGAGACGGTTTGAGTTAAATGAGTCAACCCGGTTAAATAACGATTTTAAAACCTAAAAAATCATATCTGTCTGATATAGATACCTGAATACAGGTGCTTCCAAAACATAATCTAAAGTTCAGTACTTATTGAGTAGCTGATGTGATAGCTAAGTAATTAGCAAACCCAGGCAAGGGAAATAGGCCATCGTAATGCAAGATGGAAAACCGTTTGATACTATAATCTCAGCGCTGAACAGATGTACAATGTTTTCAAAACCACCGTCCCCTGCCGTTCCAGTCTTTTCTTTCTTTATCTGCGTGTGAGTGAGGCTGTTGGCGACTCTAATTATCACGACCACCCCACACAATACGATCACCACCCACGCGCATGTAGTGAGCGCTTTATAGTGATCAAAATTACTAAACAGTGATAAATATAGTATCGCTAAAATCCATATAATCAACAAAAACAACAAACATAATAATAATAATAATAATAATATTAATAATAGCATAGTAATTGAAGTAACAAATATTAATTATAATAGATTCCCCCTTAATATACACAAAACACGAATACCTGCGGATTCATAATGATATTACAGTCTGTTTTCCTATTGAATCTCATGTTACTGAACCCAATATATATTGTTTTGGTATAGAGAGATTATTCTTGTGTTTATATGGTTTCTAGATGTTATGTAGTTGTAGGTACCGATTGTACATTTGCAAATTAATATTTGCAAATTCACAACTCTACATTAAATTCACGCAATCGTCTAAAACAAATTTCCGAATAGAGTCTAAGAAGAGGGTTTTAGTGGGTCACGGTACCGTGTACAATTAACGTATTCACTTTCTTTATTGGTATACTCAGTAAACTTCTGAACCGTTTTGCCTCTCAGCGTTTGATACATGACATTACATTCCCCCCTCGCCATGCCTGGTGTAGTCTTTGTTAAATTTATTTTAATTCATTTTTTTCCCTTTTATTTCAAGATTATTTGTTTTCCATATTGTTGTGCAGTATTTCTGTGGGTGGACCTTAGGACGAACACGGACTAAAGGGCTTTGAACATGGTTACGTTTGAACTCTGTACCCGGTAATTACTTAAAACATAAACTCTCTGTGTTCGCTTTTTCTCAGGATATAGATATTAGCCAATGTGTCTAATTCAATAATATCACAATGTAATATGTAGAAAGTAAACTTAATTAATTTAAATTAAATGCTCACACGGAAGCGGTTTTGGGTCGCAAACTAATTAATCGGAAGTATTACCATTTGCTCATAATTCTTGCTCATAGATACTGAATGGAAAAACGTAACAATAATCTATAATAATAAAATGCAATTTAAAATGTTATTCTAAAAGGTTTAATCAGTTAATTCAGGAAAGCGGAGTATGTTACCCACAATTTGACGTAGGCCAGCCGAAACAAATAAGAGGGGAAAGTCCTGACTCAACTACATAAGGCAAGTTCATACTGACACGTTTAAAATCTCGCTTTTTTACCGCATTTTTATCTTCGCTGAAGGTTTTATTGAAGTAACATGAAATGTCCCCACCGTTAGTTTATTCTTGTATATTCATGCTTTTAGTATGATTTTCTTTTGATATTTTGGATTAATACTATACTACTGATATTATATATACTATATCACTTATATTTATACAGCTTCATAACAACTTTGAACGGCTTATTGGATAATGTTGTACTTATCAAAGACACGGCAATCAAATAACTTTAGATTTCAGGAAACTGCAGATGGGCTGGTTCTCGGGCAATGCAGATGGAAAGATGAAGACCCTTGTGTTTCAAGACGAACCAGTAGAATGTATTACATTTTCTGTTGAATAAAAAAATATATACCCACGTGTTTGTGCTTGCTTCTGAAGCTTTTCGGCAGTTTCAGACGAAGCGGACTATGTGGGTGCAGTCCTAGCCCTCCCACACACTATCCTTAATAATCAGCTGTCAGAAACACCCTACATAGCAATTTAACAATTTGCACACAGCTCTAGAAAATAAAAGAAGCTTTATACCCCCGTCAGCTTCAGAACATGTGCTTGACCAACTCTAAAATAGATTCACCGGCCTGTTTTCCGCACCACGGCGATTTCCCGCTGCCTCTTTTGTACGTGTCCCGAATCTACACAAGCGAGTTGAAAGCGTACAGCCGAGAGCCTTGTAAGAAGATCGCTTTTCAGAGGCAAATGTGTGTGGCTTGTCTTGGAGGGGACCACTCGCTGGGTGCCCATTCAGGCCCTGGGGAGATGGTCTTCAGCGACAACATAAACAAACGGGCAAAAAGCCGCATTATCGTGGATTAGGATCCAGATGAAAAAAAAAGAACGCTATTACAAATTAGCAACGAAACCCCCAGAGATGGTGGGTATCCATGTAGAACTCTGACATTCAATTACAGGTTTCCAAGCGCTGCTGTTCCCATTCATTTGGCCCTTTGTTATTAGTCCGAATCCAGTCGATTATTATCGTCCCGCGAGCCACAGATGAGACTTACATGCTCACTGTTGCATAATATAATAAAAAAAAAAATCTATTATATTTTATAGTCTTAACAAAATATACTGCTAGACGTTCATGTATTACTTGTAAAACATTTGCCTTCTTTATTATTAATATTGTAGTGATTATAACATAACACATAATAATTATTCGAGAAAAGATAATCATCAAAATTTACATAATTTATGTTGTCGTAGCCTGTATAAATAACTGTTTCGGCATATTCGGTATAGTCCATGTAAATATTTAAATATATATACTTTATTCGTTTTCAGGTAATGAATTACACAGGGTCAGTGTATAGCTCCTGACTAAATAAATAAACTTGAACAAAACCTCAGCGGAGCTTACATCCTCGTCTTTCTCCTTTTAGAAAAATATCCCCCCGTTTCCTGGGAGACGCAATTACTTACAAATCTACAAAATTCTTTTAAAATTGCGTTGCGTTACAATTTAAAAAAGCACATGGTTGTGTGCACCAAGCGCCAGTTTGTATAAAAGTTTGTTTAATTGCGTTGTGTAAAACTGAGTCATACGTGGATATACGGTCCTCTTAATTCTTGATTTATCGAAATAGTGGGCCTACTGAACTAGTGAATTACTTCGTAAATAATTTAACGAAAACATGATTTAAAATTCACAAACATTTATTTTTCTTGTCTTTACAACAAAGACAATGGACATTTTATGGACACTTTGAAGGTTTTCGTCTGTCTTTCTTTACAAATAACATTTTTCACAGATTACTTTCAATTAAACAGATAAAAACGTATGAACAACAGTTGAACAGAATGAGAGGTAATGTGCTTTACAACAAAACCACGTAATTTTCTATTAACAACATAGAATAATAATTACAAATTCACAAAAACACCGCTGTAGCGAGAACTGGGGGGGATAGTGGGTAATGTTATGGGTTGTATTTACAGCCCCCATTGTCTCTGTCAATGTGCTTTAAAAACAATAAAAAACCTGAGAATTTTGGCCTCGGCATGAACAGTGCTTTTCACAACTTCAACAAAACTGTATAATAATAATAATAATAATAATAATAATAATAATAATAATAATAATAATCCGCCATCAAAAATACTTCCTGTTGAGCGAGATGCTTGACATTTATTTCGAACTATTTTTTAAATTTTTATAAAAGCCACCGATTCATAAATGGGGCAAAGGGACACATCCGGAAGAAGGGTCCGTTCCTATTTTGCACCCTATACGTACGTCGAACGTTTTGTTTCTATGTGACTTGAATAGACTTCTCCCATTTATATCATACATATTTACAAGACATAAATATATTTTATGCATGTTTTTTCTTCTTTCTTCTATGCCTATTTAAGAAACGCTACAGCGGACCAACAAAAGGCTCTATAGCGTCGCAAAGAATGTTTATCCTACCTTCGCATATGATGATAGGACTTTACTGGGGTTCATGGGATTTCTGTGCTTTTGTATTGTCGTCTGTTTAGAAGTGACAACTATTTAGGTTCGCAGGTTTGCTTGAAAACGTCTGTGTGCCGGTCGGTGGCGGCAGAGTTTCCTGGGAGAGATTCAAGTGGTTGGAGGCAGACGCAAGCGCAGGGGTCAGCATTGCCAATATCTGAGCCTGGCTGCCCTGTTGTGCAGAGTACGGGGAGGCCGGGGAGTTGACTGCGCCGATTATATTGTCAATAGAGAATGAAGGCCGAGTCTGGATGTTAGCGTCCGCTTTGAGAGGCGCTAGGCCAGGTAAAGTTGGACTGAGCTGTGGGTAAAAAGGCTTTCTCAAATCGGTCCCCAGGAGCGAAGGAAGAGAGTGTGGTGAAGGGAATATGGAGGCTGGTGAAGGCAGCGCACACTGTGGGTTTTGAAAAGTAAAAGCGCTTCCAGAATGATGGGGGTGATAGGGGTGGTGGAAATTCTGCAGCTGGAGACCATAGTTGTAACCGTAGGGACCATACCCGAACCCAGGCAGGAATCCCCCAGGGTCCCTGAGGATCTCGTTCGATTGGTGCCTTTTGAAACGTTTCCTTCTGCGGAGGAAACTCCCGTTGTCGAACATATCGGCTGACTCCGGGTCCAGGGTCCAGTAGTTGCCCTTTCCTGGGTTGCCTGGCTCCCGGGGAATTTTGACAAAGCAGTCATTCAGAGAGAGGTTGTGACGGATGGAGTTCTGCCAAGCAGGGAACTTTTCCCGGTAATAGGGAAACCGGTTGCTAATAAACTCACAGATCTCACTGAGGGTCAGGCGCTTCTTTGGACTCTGTAGAATCGCCATGGTGATTAGGGCGATGTAAGAGTAAGGGGGCTTTACTAGAGTATTTTTGCCGGATTTCTCTCCTACTATTCCCCCCGCGCCGGCATCGCCTCTCACATCAACTCGGTCAGTCGGACACTCTGAGTTACTCAGGCCCGATGAGGAGCCGCTCTCACCTGCATTTTGGGATAGGTTGTCATCAGAGTCATTGTCCAAGTGGTAGTCGTGATGATGATGAAGGTATTTCCCGTCCTTGACTACGGCCACGTCCCCACCGACTACATCTATGTCCACATCCTCTGACAAGGCGGAATTGTCGGACATATCCGTCCCTAAAGTCATCCTTAGAAGGTTTGTCTGTCGCTCTCTCTCGGGTTCCGTGTCGTGTCTTTGCGGCTTCCACAGTCTGCACGCCTCTGAATACGTCAGCGTACGTCCAGAAAATCACCGGCCACTCTCCTGTTCTTCTGAAAATCCGATAAGATTCCTTGTTTTCTTCAGATGCAAATACTCTTTTGTTCTTTTTTAAAATACAAATTTTGAAGAATATTTCATATTAAAAATAATACGTTTCGATAAAAAATAACGAAGCCCTTAAACTCCAGAATGGTGCAGCTCTAAGTGAAGCCGAAGCATGTCTGCTGTTCAGTGCTTGCACGAAGGAGCAGACTCTCCTGTGGCTGAAGCGGTCTCACGCGCGTAAAGCCACGTTCATCTAAAATTCACTTAAAGAATGTTTTTTTCTCTCCGAAGTCCACTTGAGATTAACCCTGTTTGTTAAGTCTGTTTTCTTCGTTTTTGTTTATTGGTGAATATAAATTATTCTCGGAGCTTTAATTAAATTTATATGTATTTACGTATTTATATATAAATACATAAACTAGTATGTATGTTTATTTTTGTGCACAGAGACACCGCGCTTGTGTCCCGTGCGAGCTAAACATTCGCTCCCCTCGCGACTTCCAAAACGAATTTATTCAGCCTTAGCTGTCACGTGTTTGGCGTGTCACAGCTACCAGGAACTCTTGAAAGCTGGGGGGGAAAGACGTCATGAGGAAAAGAGTAGTACCGAAGAGAGAATTGTCCGCTCGTTCTACAGCGCTCACTTACCTGCTACCCGAACTACAATCAGTAATTCCCCTTATAGCTTTACTTACCAACTAAGCCTAAACGCACGTTAAATAAACAAGACTTCGAATAAAATGTAAAAGGCACCGGTGGTTCTGCGATGTTTAAAACAGTATTTAAGTAACTCTTGTAGAACCGAGCCCATGAATGAAAGCTCTTAAAAACCTAACGTTGCTTTTGTGGTGAATTTGCTGTAACTAAGTGTTTTAAAAAAACAATTTGCCTGAAGATGGGTTGAAAACTGGTAACTCGACTTTCTCAAAAAAGCATATTTGAGTCCTAACGTAGGACTACACGTACGGACATCCATATATCTATAAAAAAAATTAAAGTAAAAAATACGTTTGTTGCACAGTATTGTGCTGCTTGAAAGACTATACTGTCGTTTTAGTAATCGCAATCCGCAATTGAATATCCTAAACGGAACCAGCGAGTATTGCATAATATGGGCCAAATGGTATTTATATTGGTTTTTAAAAATTATACCTCAGATATCTAATATGTTATCTACATACTTTAATTAATACACTTGGGAGTTGATTAATTCTACTTAAAGTTATAATTGTGACTTCAGCCAGTCAATAACACACATAATTTTTCTAGGCCGAAATCGGTGTGTTTTCGTGCGCATCGGGTGAATGAACTTAACACCTTGTCACATTCAAAGAATAATTTAAAATATTAAACGAAATACTCCCATCTGCCCTGAGTTTATCATTTCCGACCGTATAAATAATTTACATGAAATTTGCATTCCATTTACTTTCATCCGGATATGATAATAAATGTTTACTTGAATAAACGAGAGCTTCGTTCGACATGAAAATTAACAATAAATACAAACCAGCAGTTTTTATTCTGTTTTTATTTTTTCATTTAAAAAAATTGATTAAGACCATGAAAGCGTTTCCAAATAAAATAATGTATCCAACAACAATATAAATAATAATACATTTTTAATGTAAACATCCATTCCATATTGACGTCATCCCTTTTTAATATTCAGTAAGCCCATGCTTTTGCAGTCAGGGGAGGTTTTCTCTGGAACTGAAGACTTGACACACGTGCCGCTCTTTTGTTAGAACATTATAAACCAGAATCGTTAGGTGTTAGTGATGGACCGGAACATATACTGTTATTGCAGTTTATGTTATCATGCAAAAAAGGAGAGATTCATCTCGATACATCATTATACACCAGAGAATTCTAGGTCGTAATCTTGCCATTTTTAATGTATCCGTTAAATATACTGTTTTTCGCAATGCTTATCCAGTGCTTATTTATTTGTATTACATAATTGTATTCAATGACAGACGATTTCTTTGGGGTGCGCGCTTTTGCATTATTACGATTTACGTATTTTGACTCCATAGCCTGCACGAGTGGGTCGTAGACGAGTTTAATTTGCTTAGCCTAATGAAAACAACGGAATGTATATTTCGGATAATTGATAATATACTTAAACAATATAATCGATTTTTTTTAATGAGCTTTATGAACGTGTGCCCTGTATGAACGTGTGCTCCACATTTGTTACGTTATTCTTTATTTTTGTATTTAGGTACATAGTTACTGTGTGTAGTGTATTGTTACTGTTTTGTTTCCAGTGATATCAATATATTTAAAGACGTCGTAGGTCTAAATATGTGTGCGCCTTGGGCATAATTTGCGTTGTGCTTTTTCCTATATATATAGTTTCCAAAAAATGTATATACAGGATTTAATATAAATTATGAACCCAAAAAACAACATAGATGCGATGAAAGTCCGTTCAAACACGGTGCGTGAAATAAATCAAGGACTTTATCTACATGTCAATTGTATCGCCATACAAAAACACTTAAAATCTGC
Organism: Hiodon alosoides; assembly: GCA_025775065.1. NCBI lineage: Eukaryota > Metazoa > Chordata > Actinopteri > Hiodontiformes > Hiodontidae > Hiodon > Hiodon alosoides. The sequence goes on from JAOYSI010003040.1 coordinate 9,741, forward strand.
TGTTTAACAGAACTGCATTTATATGCCTTGTCCAAATAATTTCTCACGGGTTTATGTTTTCCTTTTCACGTAGTCATAACACAGTCCATCTGCATTGTTCAGATTATTCACATAGACTCGGAGAAACATAAATACACAAACACAAGTGCATTCCGTTTCAACCTGCTCTGATTTGTCTTTGTCCCAGAACGCGAGTACAGGAGATCTGCACAGTTAGGCCTTTATTACTGAGAAAGGGCAGATTTCTACTCGCACATTCCATTTTATTACGTAGTAGAAAAAAACCATGGCAAAACATTTCCATCGACACTCCATTTATTTTAGATTGTGAGAAAATCCTCCTTAATGTTCCAAATAGTACCGATTTTAAAAATCCCTCTCTGAAATCCGTAGGCCTACTTTTAACTCCTCCTCACCCTACCTCTTCAAGCCTAGCTGTTCGATCGGTAACCAACTTGAACCTGTCAATCACCCACAGCACATTCTCATTCTCATTCGTGCACGCTTCAAGATAAGTTAGTTTTTATCCGAAGCAAAAAAAATAGTAGGTACTGGATAATACAATTCCAGCAGTCTCAACTGTAAATGCAACACAGTAATAATAAATGCGAAACGTACGGCCTCGTTCTTTCACGGTGAGTTTGCTGTAACAACGCTGCCACTTATTCGGACCGCTAAACCCTTTGCCTTACGCAATTCTCCCAGGACTGTCAGCTGGCAGAGGCCGCAAAATTTACATGGCTGAGCTGAGGACAGAGACAGGTGCCAGGGAGCGCAGCCAAATTACGTTCTTAAAAATATTTTTAAAAATAACTTATAATTTATATAATATGTGGGTTCCCGCCTTTTTTATCAAAAATCACACAGCTATTGGCTCTCTTCGGATCGATTGTTGATATTTGTTTGTTGATAGCCTAGATAATGAACGTTGTTTTAAAAATAATATAATCAATATTAATTCGTCAGTTCTAAAACTGCATGCCAGAGCGTGTAGGCTATATAGTATGTAGCTTATAAATATGTCTCTTCGCGTAGAAATAAGCACTGTGTTAATGTCGTTTTCTCTACGACCAAAGGCTGTTGAAAATGTAGAACACTGGGGTATGTATGTATGCCTATGGATATATCGAGATGCTTATACCGAAGCGGTGCTATTAATGGTTAAATAAAATATTAAATTAAATTAAATTATATATATATATATATATATAAAATTATTGGAGGAGCTTATTATTTCAATACGACACTGGTTACTGCAAATGTTACAAAAATCAAATAAAAACCGTACATTTGTGTGTCAAGAGCATAATTAAAAAGTCTTATTTTTTGGATATAAGGATATTTTTGAACAATGTTCTAAAACGCAAAATTCGATCCTTTAGAAACAATATTGGTGATTCGAAAATAAAATACATGCACCGATATCCCGTATAATGTATATAAAAGTCTCTTCAAACGGAATAAGTAAGCATCCAGCTACAACTGATTAGCTGAAGAGTTTTTTTCTGTAGATGAAACAAGTTTTCAAGAGCGAAATCTGACACAAGTAGCCTCTCTTGATTAGCAAATAAACCGGATCATTTTACGGTTTACTCTGACATCTAGCGGATATCAAACGAATCGTCTAAAAACACACACACAAAATAAAAGCAATATTTGAAATCCCATTCACTAAAACGTACATTTCCAGCAGGTGTCACTCTTATACATTCCATTAAGTTAAGTTACTCGTTTTCGCAGCTGAGCTTTAAACTGCGCCTCTAAAATATTCCAGCGCCAATTCGTAAATTATAATATCACAAAAAGAAGATTGTTTTGGATTTAGATTTTGTTTGTGGTGGCGAAAAGTACTGACAGTGTGATGGTTATTTAACTATGAACAAGCAAAATAATTAAACTTAACGACAGTATATTATTATTAATATTAGTATTAATATCAATAGTTTTTTTATTGTTATTGTCATTGTTATTATTATTATTATTATTATTATTATTATTGTTGTTGTTGTTGTTGTTGTTGTTATTATTATTATTATCGTCGTTGTCCTTATCGTCGTCGTTGTCAATTTCGCGCTTCAGTTGATGCTATTCCTTTTCTAATTTTAGGCATTCTAAGCGTATAACTGGCACTTTTAGTGTTTTTGTTTTGTTTTTCATGAAAATTAATTATTAATTATACACCGCTTCGGTGTGTAGAACAGTTGGAACGATCCGGGATATTATTGTTCCTTCTGGGACAGGATAGTGACGGTGTTTGATTAAAAGAAAAAAATCATACATGTTTGATACTGCATTAGCTTTTGGGTTTTTTGTTTTTGTTTGTTTGTTTTCCGATTCTTCGGAATTTATATTTATACATTAGTATGTCAAGTTCTTATTTTATATAATGCAATCTGTCAGTTAATTGAAGACCCTTTATCGTTCAACAAATCCCTTTGTTCTGTCATCTGAGACTTTGATAGAGGTAGATAAGATTACGAATCCACTCGCTGACAAATCAATTTTATAGAGTAGATCAGTAAAAATGTCGCTTTTTTTGTTTTGTTACATCCGTGGTTATTGGAGCATAATTATTTTAATTATTGTTATCATTACCATTATGATAATAGTATTATCATAACCGATTTAAAGACTTTGTTGTTTCCTCTGTTTGGTCTTTTTTCTTTTTGGTGTTTTGACCTTTGTCCATAAACTGATTTTTTTTTTTTTTTTTGTAGGATAATTAATACGAGTTTCTAATGAAGTTGTTTAATGTAAACATTGATTAGTAATCGTATTAATATCAGCGAACACAATACAAAACTCCAGCGCCCAAAAAAACTCAAATATGCATAGCATCCAGAAAGTAACTAACTAAATAGAAAGTACTAATTAAAAACTTTTTAAAGTACTAAATACTATTCCAAAGATAATCAATGTATTATCAAATAAGTACACAAAATGATAAAGTCATAATTTTTGTGAATAATTCGCAATAGCCTATTAATAGATAGGATAACCATTATGGTTTAATAATAGCAGGAAAATGTATAGGTTTGTAATTTTAAGAGTAACATTGACTAAACATTTGATTTAAAGAAATAACTATAAATTCTAAATGGCTTATGTGGCCTACGCAATATATTAAAATGTCCAAAAATATGTAAATCAAAAGGGAAAAAAATCAAAACTGAAAACGAGTTATAACAAAAACACATTTATTAATGATACTATCATTAAACCATATACAGCTTTTGTAGAGATTAAAAACAGACTTTGCACACGATTTTCGGGTGGTTGCTTTCAGATATCCGACATTTCGAATAGTACAAAACATATATTTACATTTCATATGATAGAATCATACTACTTTAGAATTTAATGAAACTAATACACTTTAAAGCGTCTCATTTTCTGAGTAAATTGTATACGCTGTTATACTCATGTTAAGGTGTTGCCATTTTTTCCTCCGCAGAAAAGAAAATAGAAAAGATAAAAACAAAATCGCATCAAAATAGAAAAATAACAATTTGGATTATTAAATACAGAGATCCAATGAAGTAGTAATTACGACATACATTTAAACACAATATAATAGAAATATTAAAAGAGTGAATTTCGCCGCAGTGTCTACGGCGTGGCATGACTTGTTTTTTCATTATTTCAGAGGCTCCGTGATTGCATTTCTTCACATGTAGCGCTCTAAACCCGACGCAAAGTTCGCTTGGCGCATGTAAGTGTTGTTGTAGGAGTTCATCGTAGGACCTGACAGTCCCAGTAACTGTTCTGTATGCTCGGAACACGAACCAGAGCGCACAGACTGCAAGGAAAGCCTGTTTCCGGGACAGTACATCTGAGAGCTACCTGGGGAGAAACTTGGTTGCGTCATTGTAGGCAGGTGAGGAGGAGAAGTTGATGAAGAATATGGGTAACCGGGTGCTAAATTTGAGCAGAGGGTGCCGCTGCCTCTACTTAGCACGCTAGATGTGGGATTAACTGTCTGTGACTGAAAGCACGACGAAGGGTCGGGGCCGCTGACTGAGCAACTAGTGGACATGGTACCTAACTCCCCGCTACCTAAGCCCAGCGACTGGGGGTTAAGCTCTCCTCCTGGGCCTGTCTGCATTGCCGTTTGCTGGGTAATTATGTTATCAATACTGAACATCCTGTGTTGCCCTTGCGAGACCCCAGCTGACGCTTGGTAGTGATGAAGCATTGCCGGGTGTGAAGATCCTGCCAGCTGGGAGCCGTACCCGGAGCCCATTCCTGGGTATAACGTGTTAGGGTAGGCCGGTCGACCCATTGGTGTCGGGGTGAAAGCGCTTGAACTCTGCATGTACCCAGGGTAGGTGCTGACGTCAGTGCGCTTGAATCGTTTTCGCCTCCTTAAAAAGCTCCCGTTGTCGAACATGTCTTCAGCAGCAGGGTCTAAGGTCCAATAATTTCCCTTTCCCGGTCTGCCAGGCTCCCGGGGGATCTTCACAAAGCAGTCATTGAGAGTCAGATTGTGGCGGATTGAGTTTTGCCACTTCTTTGAGTTCTCCCGGTAGAACGGAAAGCGCTCCATAATAAATTTGTAAATTCCCCCCAAAGTAAGCTTTCTTTCGGGGGAGTTAGCGATGGCCATTGCTATAAGGGCGATATAACTGTAAGGTGGTTTTCCCCGCTGCACCGGCCTCTTCCTGCGCCGGCTTCCCGTAGGAGGCAGGTGCTCCTCGGTTTGACCCAGCGGCGTCTCTTCTCGTGTCGTATTTGGACTGCTCTCCCGGGGTTCAGACTTCACAAGCACTCCTTCTTTAGCCCGGGTCTGAAGTAGCAGAGGTGGTGGGGCCGCCGGGAATTCCAGACTTAAGTTTGGAGACACCCCCACAGGACTGGCGGCTTCAGCTGGCGAGTGCTGGGACTCTGCCGTCATATTGCACATGCCCGAGAAGTAAGAAAAATTGGCAAGATTCATAAAAAACTTGTGTTTAAAACTTGTGTCAAACCGCTTTTCCCAATAGCACCCGAAGATTTCGGGCACCATAAAGTAATAAGGAATGCTTTGGATTAAATTTTTTCTTATTCTTTTTTTTTTTCCTGTCAGCGCACTCCTCTTGTTCCCTTTCTGCTGTGGAAGGAAAATCCGTGTCCTCCCTCTTCTCTCTCTGTATATTAGTCTGCAGGTGTGTGCTGAAAAGAGCTTTATAAGCCAGAGCTGGCGTGACGACATTGACTGCCTATGACGAGAGAGCGGGAGGCGAGTTTTGGTGATTGCAGTGGGCAAAAGGCCCACATTGACCCAAGTCGTTGTTAGCTTCTTTGATACTCAGGAATTTTGTATTAAAATTAGACGATTGTTGTTACATAAGTTTTATTACCTGTTCATGCATTTACCTAGCCGAAATATCGCTATACACCGAACCGAACTGTTGTCGAAGTCTTGCCGCCAAACTGTACCCTCTATTCCTGGTCAACAGTCTGTTGCTAAAGGACACGACATATAATACGCAGTGATAATCGTAATTCTAAAAATCAAATTAACATGCATGTGACATTTCTGTAGTAACTGTACGTGGGATATCTATAATCATCTCGGTGTGTAAATAAGGTGGATAGGGGGATTTCTGATTTTTCTTTAAAAATCCTAAAATCTCAGATATTTGTATAAAAACTTCCTCAATTCAAGAGGCATATATACATATGCTCTCCTATGTTGCATACTGTGCTCTCTCTCTCTCTCTCTCTCTCTCTCTCTCTCTCTCTCTCTCTCTCTCTCTCTCTCTCTCTCTCTCTCTCTC
>JAOYSI010003041.1:0-29244 GCA_025775065.1 Hiodon alosoides
CTCTTTAGAATGACCCATTCTTTCACAAATGTTTGTAAAGGCAGACTGCATGGCTAGGTGCTTGATTTTATACACCTCTGGCAATGGGACTGAATGAAACACCTAAATTCAATGATTAAGAGGTGTGGCCCAATACTTTTGTCCGTATAGTGTATTTTAATTCACCACAAACACTCCCTGACAAAGGCAGATTAAGCCTTTAAAGTTCTTCATGTAAAGATTTCTGTGATTACATTTTTAAATTGAATCAATGGTGTGTTTCAAGTCCCCTTTATAGTGTGCTGGAGAGGGGTTTAAAAAAGCTTTAAAAAAGGCTTCTACCTCAGTGTCGTCAAGCCAGGAGGATACAGTCCGAGGTGATGCTGCTCTGGAGGAACAACCTGCCCGTCATGATTGAGGTGATGCTGCTTCCCGACTGTTGCTATAGTGATGAAGGCCCCGCCTCTGATAGAAACGACATGGACGACCCAGCCATCAAGCAGGATGCGATTCTGCTGGAGAGGTGGACTCTGCAGCCTGTGCCCAGACAGTGCGTGTCTACCCCGTAGTATTTATTTTTCAGCGGGTGCAGTGATGACTCCTATGAGAACTTGAGTAAAGATGTTGCCTTCATATTACTCCATGTTATTTTGCCACCAGAAGTGGAAATTGTTTCATCGAGGAGAAGACCTTGCTGCTGGCTGTGCGGTCCTACGTGTTCTTCTCCCAGCTCAGTGCCTGGCTGAGTGCATCGCGTGGTGTGGTCCCCAGGAACATCCTGTATAGGTGATTAGTGAAACGGGATGTTCAATCACAGGACATTCATGTTGGGCAGCATGTCTTGTTCCAGCTAATTTCCTGTGTGTATCCCTTAGGGTCCGCGCAGCCAGTGGCCGGCTGGTGTGGAACTTCTCTCAGCCTCCTGCCGAGCACGCCTTCCCGGTCCCCAACGTCTCTCCTAGCGTGGCCCTGAAGGTCCGTGTGCAGTCCCTTCCCAGGCAGCCCAACTACCCATCTCTGAAGTGTAGCGTTCACTCCGGCCTGGGGCTGACCAGGAAGGACATTTCGGCTGTTGACCGCTGTCTCCTGGGAAGCTTCTCAGTTCCACACAGGAAATTTCCTCCATCCAGCACAGCAATCAAATGCTTCTACTCCGGATTGAGTGGTGGGCCCAGCTTTGGACCTGCGCCGGACCCAGAGCCGCCAGAGCAGCCAGTCTACAGTGCGGTCGGCCCTAAGTCTCTCTCACTGGTGAACCAGCAGGCTACATTCACACTCCCCAGACATGCCTCTGAGGAGACTAACCCCCTGATTGGCTGCCTGCTTCTGGAGAGACAGGAAGTTATCACTCGTATTGCCCAGCATTTAAATTACTGTGATCCCACAACTCCCCAGGTGCCCGACTGTCTGTTCAGGGGCGATGGTGCACAGATGCCGAAGTCGCCGTGCGGTGATCCTGTTTGGGAAAGCACGCTTGAGAGCAGAAGCTGGTTTTCTCCGACCAACGGCCCTCGTCTTCCGGATGGCGAGCTGAAATCTTTGGTGAAACCAACCGCCTGCAGGAAGCTGCTACTGCGCGCTCCGGCAGACAGCCAGGCAGTTTCCAGGTTGGTGAGAGACGCCTTGCGGCAGTCACATGGCATTCGCAGCAAACTGCTGCGCTGTACCCTGCTGGCCAGAGAAGATACATCCAACAGTCGCTGGTCAGATACCTCTCCCAGAGAAGGCACATCCAAGGGTCACAAGCTAGATACCTTCCCTGAGCATTCCTCAGCCAATGGCCACAACCCTAATACCTCCCCAGAGCGTCCCTCAGCCAGCAACTGGAGCCCCTCCCTTAGAGAAGGCATGTCCTACAGCCACAGCCCAGATACCTCTCCTGAGAGCCCACAAGCCAATGGCTGCAGCCCAGATATCTCACCCAAGCGCCCCTCAACCAATGGCCACAGCCCAGATACCTCCTCTGAGTGCCCCCCAGCCAATGGCTCACATCGGCACCTTTGCACAGACCCCCGGAGTGGCAGAACGGCTCCCGGTATCCCTCCAGACTATTCGGCCTGTGGACAACTGGACTCCAAATCATCGAACGGGTTACAGCATGTCAAAAAGAACCTTCAGAGCTCTTCAGGTGAGCAGATCGTGGTTCAGCCTGACTTCTCACTAGGGCTTCAGGATCATCCAACGATGACAGAAGCCTCCCACCGGCTTAAAGACATCCTTGACCCTAAATCCCAGGACCAGCCAGGTGCCCGGACAAACAGCCCTTTGCAGGTTGAAAACCTGGACCCCTGCACCTCTGGCCTTCCCACCGGCCTTACCCAAAGAATGCCCATCCAGGATCAGCAGGTCGGACCTGAGAAAGCCCAGAACGGCACTGTGCTGGTGAGTGTTGGTGCCCCACAGACCCACCCAAACAGAACAGCGCTCTTTTGGGTGCTGACTTCAACTCTGGTGGTAAGGGCCAAAAGGCTGGCCCAAATCAAGCCTGATTATCAACCAAAGTCCTCAAACAGCTGACCCTTATTAACTGGGGTCAATAACTTTTCCACACCTGACTTTTCCATACCATGGTTATCTTGCACACCACAGAAATGAAGCATCAAACTTAGTTTCATTTTTTCCCTCTATATACTACTGCAACTCACAAAACATCTGACTAAATGTGCAAAAATTCTGAAAAAAACGCTGAACACACACACACACACACACACACACACACACACACACGTACACACGCACGCACACATGCTTGTGCAGACACTCATAAGAGTATGGTATCACTGAATGCTTGCTGATTGAGAGGACATTAATTTGAGAATGCTAGCATTGCACTGTGATGGTAACCACTCCCACTGTTTTACTCACAGAGAACAAGCGGCCAGTCTCCCTTGAAGCTATGCAATATTCGTATGAAGAAAAATCATCTCTCTATAGACAGGACGGTAATCAAAGCTTTCCAGTTTTTTTAGTGTGTTAGAACACCCCTGCTTCCTGCCCTGTATGTTAGTACCCCTGCTCCTTACGCCCCTGCTGTCCAACCCTGTGCATTGGTACCCGTGCCCCTTACACACCTGCTGTCCAACCCTGTGCATGAATACCCCTGCCCCTTACACCCCTGTGTCGAATCCTCTGTGTTAGTACCTCTGCGCCTTACGCCCCTGCTGTCCAAACCTTTGCATTAGTACCCCTGCCCCTTATGCCCCTGCTGTCCAACCTTGTATGTTATTACCCCTGCCCCTTACACCCCTGCTGGCCAACCCTGCACATTAGTACCCCTGCCCCTTACGCCCCTGCTGTCCGAACCTCTACATCAGTACCCCTGCCCCTTACGCCCCTGCTGTCCAACCTTGTATATTAGTACCCCTGCCCCTTACGCCCCTCCTGTCCAAACCTCTGCATCAGTACCCCTGCCCCTTACACCCCTGCGGTCCAACCTTATATGTTAGTACCCCTGCCCCTTATGCCCCTACTGTCCAACCTTGTATGTTAGTACCCCTGCCCCATACCCCTTGCCTCCTGCTCTGTGGGTTCTGTATGATAGTAACCGTTCTCTCTAGCCCATCGGTCTCCTTCACACACAGCCAGTCCATCTCTGTACATTATCGGCCCCACCCTTAATAGGACGCTTTCCTTTACATACAGCAGCTTGGCACATAGCTTTCCTCTCGCCACCAGTCTGGGGAAACCAAAGGATCACTTGTATGGAATACGTTTATAGTGATGATATAGTTGCCCTGCAGGAAACACTTTGAATCAGTCATATAGAATAAGTCACAATTTCTCCAACAATCATACGTTCATCCTCTTTCCCATTTTGTTTCCAGACTCCTCAAAGAAAAAAGCAGACTGGCTACTTCGATCTAGACACCAACCGGACTGGCTGTAGGGGTCTGCCATGGGCTACAGACACAAGGTATGGGGTGTCCCTCTGCATATGGGTTACAGGCACAAGGTATGGGGTGTCGCTCGGCACATGTTCACCACTTGCAGGGGCCCTGTTTGAATACTCTGTGATTGAAGGTCTCTGTTTCTTTCTCCCTTTGTCTGTGTTTTAACAGGGGAGAAGTCGCCACCGAGCCCCACCAGCAGCTCCTCAGCACAAGTGCTCCACCAGTCAGCCTCAGCCTTCTGGGAAATTTTGAGGTACGCTAAGGGAAGTGTACACACACACATTCACTCTCTCACACTCACACACAATCACTCTCTCCCTCTCTCAATCATGCACTGTCTATCACTCACACCCTGCTGCATTGGTAACTACAATGTATTAATACCAAATTAGAATAAAACAGAAGTAGCAAAAGACGGGCATCCAAATTCTGATCTCCAGTACTACAGTGTGAACTGAATGTCTGTGTGTCCTCAATTGTGTGTGTGTGTGTGTGTGTGTGTGTGTGTGTGTGTGTGTGTGTGTGTGTGTGTGTGTGCGTGTATTCGCAAGTGTGTATGTGTGTGTCCGTGTCCGTGTCCGCAGCAGAGTGTGTGTGTCCCCACAGGAGTGTGTGCGTGTTCCCCGCAGGAGTGCGTGTGTGTCTTTCCAGGAGTGAGTGCGTGTGCCCCGCAGGAGTGTGTGTGTGTGTGTGTGTCCCCACAGGAGTGTGTGTGTGTGTGTGTGTGTGTGTCCAGGAGTGTGTGCGTGTGTACCAGCAGGAGTGTGGATTTGTCCCCAGGAGTGCGTATGTGTGTGTGTGTGTGTGTCCAGAACTGTGTGTATCTTCAGGAGTGTGTGTGTCCTCAGGAGTGTGTACTGAATCACCGCTTTGGGCCCCTGGGGACCATTGATGGCTTCACAGCTGAGGTGGGCGCCAGCGGAACATTCTGCCCCAGTCACATGACCCTGCCGGTGGAGGTGTCGTTCTACAGTGTCTCTGAAGACAACGCGCCCTCCCCTTACATGGTGAGAGCATAGGAGCCAGTCCACTGATTGAACCGCATCTCCAGGAGTCACTGATGCCCCTTACAAGCTATCTGTATCTTTTACAGTTTTTTCTTGGAACTGATTTTGTTCTCATTGTGTTTCTTCAGGGCATTATTAATTTGGAGTTCCTCGGTAAACGGGGCTATCGGGTGCCCCCTTCTGGAACAATTCAAGTGGTGAGGAGGATTGGTTTTGGCTGATTCTGGCACAACATCAGAGGTTATCTTTCATTTCCACACTAGCACGGAATCCCACCTCGTCAAACTGTTGACATAGAAGTTTTTAAAGGGATCTGTGATCAGAAATGTCATTATTAACAGGTATGAACTGTTCTAAGGAGTATGGAAATCATGCAGGATGAAAGTGTACCATTTAAATGCCCACCAAACTGTTTTGCACATTAGAGAAGTGTCAGAAGGGAAACGTATTTGCCCAGAAAAAATGGCCTGAAATTCCTCTTATAGGGATTCATCTCCTAATGGATTTCCTGTGCGATTGTTTGCATATCGCTGGGCGTGGAATAGTCAGTGTAAATGCCACTTCACAGCCAGCGACGTTGTGAAATCCTTACAAAACCCCCACGGCCTATTCCTCTCACATCCTCCCTTCTCATGTTTCAGGACAGTGGAAGTGATGTAGTTAGCAGAAAACAGGAAAGCGCCTGTCCTAATGTGGGATGCAGTTAGTCAGTAACTGGGTGTTAGGGTGTGTTTACAGGGTCATGGCTGGATTTTTTGTTGATAATGGATTTTTTTGTTGCAAAATAATGCAAGCAAAAGAACGGATTCTCATAAAAATACGCTCTCTAGTGCTCTGAGGAAAGATATTGGATTAAATACTGGTCCATGTTACAGAATAAAAAAGTGTGATAGGCCTCTATTCTGGGTTTTCTCTGTCAGACCTTATTCAACCCCAACCAGACCGTGGTGAAGATGTTTGTGGTGATGTATGATCTGAAAGCGATGCCAGCCGACCATCAAACCTTTCTTAGACAGAGGACTTTCTCCATGCCAGTCAGACGGGAAAACGGCAGGCCTGGCAGCCAGAAGCACCGACCCTCCTACCTGCAGCGCACCTTGCGCTACCTGGTTCACCTGAGGTGAGCTCTCAGCTGTGGGTCCAGTGAGCTTGCAGTGCGTCTCCTTAGTCCTTTGTTCGGATTGGGTGACCAATAATCTAGTCAGATTAATCACATATTCTAATTCTGACTGTGAGTTGAGAAGATAGGACGTGGTTACCACTCTTAAATATCAAGTAGAGCTCAAACTCCAGGTCATTCTCCTTGCCTGCAGTAACCACCCCACCTCCCTCCCTCAGGTTCCAGAGCTCAAAGTCAGGAAAGATCTACCTTCACAGTGACATCAGACTCCTGTTTTCTCGCAAATCCATGGAAGTGGACAGCGGAGCCGCCTACGAACTCAAGTCCTTCACAGAGTCTCCTGCCTACCCCTCATTCTCCCCCAGATGCTAGGCAGATAGTCCGGTCTCGAGGGCCACAGAAAACGGGCAGCCGTGACCCACCAGCCAATGAGAAATGGCCATCCCACATGAAAATCAGTGTTTGACTTCAGGATGGAATTTGATTACTCTACTGTGCATTTCCACCATAACTGGAAAATCTTTTTGTAAGAATCTAATACATTTTGGTACTGTTTTTTCCAGTGTTGAAATTGGGGGGAAAAACATTACTAGTGTTTAAATGTTTTTGTCAGTTACATTTCTTTTTGTCACTTTACTTTGATATTTCATGTACAGCACTTGATGTTCTTTAAGCTAAGCATTATCATGGGCAAAACTGAGTAAATCACACAATGTATTTTTGACATGAGTATTCAGATCTCAAATGTTATAAATGTATAACACAGTCTTATCCTTGTGCCTGTTATTTATTAAAAACCACAAGGCATTGAGTTTATGTACAGACATCAGACAAGTGCGCCTTTTCTGATGTCCCTCCTATACTACTCTATACTACTTAGGCCAAGACGTAGGCAGGGCAAATGTGCCGAGGTAACCTGGGACGGATCCGGTAGTTGCCTTGTATATGCGGGTGTGGGCTGAGTAAATCAAAGGGCAGTCTCTTCTGAATGTAATAATATATTTTGACAAAATATACCACCAAAAAGATATAGTCCATTAATCTGACTTTATTTCTAGGAGGTGTGTATGAAACAGATATCGGCATACAAAATAGCAGAGGTAGGATTTATACATTCAGTTTAGACATCATGCATTTTACTAGAGTATCTGAACTTTAGTAGAAACAATAGAAAACCCAGCTGCTAAACACTTATTACCACAATAATGTGCTGACTATCAAATGCAAACTATTGAGTGAATCTGTAACATTGAATATATTGATAATAATGATCTATTAGTAATAAACAAACAGTTAATTTAATCAAATCTGATTAGAAAGAACTAGGAAGCCAAAAAAACACATTAGCCATACCTCAAAAATCTAATGGATGGCTAGACACTATTAGCTCTTTATGGCAGGATTAAAATCGATATATTACGCATTTTTACTGGAGACTGGAAGTGACGTAATAAACCAGAGGACATCTTTTCGCGGGAGGGGGTGGATGTTTGATAGACCGATTTGTCAGGAGAATAGAGAGGAACCAGCTTATTTCTTCCGATTTTTATTTTATATTAATTTACAATTATGTCCAAAGAAATCGAAAAAATGAAGGAAATGGAAGAAGAGTTGACTGACGAACAGCGGGTAAAATCAAGTTTACGCTTTGGCTAGCTGCTATCAAATAATGGGTTTAGCAACTGCAAGAGAGAAAGTGTGGGGTAGCTACAACCACTCTCTGGGTAGTAACAGTAAAATTTGCGGGACCAGCATAGTCAAACATTTAGCTTTTGTTTATGCTTCAGTTTCGCTTTAATGTTAGTAAGCTAGTTTACCTATTGTAAATTCATCTTATAGACCTCGTGTTTCGATTTCAATAGATTTAAATATCTACGAAAACATTCACGTCCAGGCTAACGTTTCAATCGACTATACTCTTGGTATTTTAATTTGTCGGCATCACCACGATAACGGAACCAATAAATATTGTCGGTATAGCTAGCCATCTACTTTAATTCATGATGGGCAAGGAAGGGCAATGTGGGGCGAGGGTTCCCTTTGTACGTCGTTAAATACGAGCTTTGCGTCACTTGTGCAAAAGATTTAAATCGGCCGTGGCTTCATTCGCTTAAAGGGTGTCGTGCATGCTTCGTTTCAGCCCACACTTCAGGCTTAGTCGGGCATCCCGTTTGCTTTAGCTATGGTGGTCTTCTGGCCTGGAGCTCAGCGCGTCACTATCGTAGTACAGCGACTACCTAGGATAGTGCAATGTTGGAAGTATAAATACAGGTTAAATTCAACACTCGGGTCTTTATCCAGCTTGACAAAGCACCTTCCCTGTTTTGCCAACAAGCATTATCTAACGGGAACAAACGATGCTGCGTTGGTGTGGAAACTGGTTTGGCAACCGTATAAGTATCCTTATCCCTAACGAGCTGTTGATTTCACGCATGCGTTGCGAGTGATGTGCACACCTTACGGTTTTCAGCAGCGTGTGAACGCGCATTACGGTCAAACTGTTTAATACTATAGTAGTAAACCGTTTGACCAGAGTGCAGACAGAACCTTTTTCCATGGGTTTTAACCGACTGCTAACAGAACCGTTTTCCGTGGGTTTTAACCGAGTGCTGGCAGAACCGTTTGCCGTGGGTTTTCGATGTGGGCCCGTGTCTATTAGCCTGCTGTGGAAAGTTGGGTGTGATAAAAAACGGGCAGACCAGGTATCTCAAGCGTCTGTTTTATTTTGAGACCAGGTGGTCTTCTACTGCCATGGCCTGTCACTCTGATGTTTAGTCTCCTTTTCTATACTGATATGAATGGGAATCGGCTCTGCTCTTTTACAAAATCAGTCAGTTGGTGTAAGAATGACTTTTATCATATGTTTCAACATAAAGGGGTTTTTGTTGTGTATCTTGGTGACATGCAACCTTTTGATGTGTGGATTTTGAATAAAGAATGGGATGGTTTACTAAGGGATTTACTGTCAGTTCACTGTTTAAGGTAAATGGGTGGCAGCACTCGCAGAACCATGGCATTCTGGACTAGTTGGGTCTCAGCGCGCATCTATCTCTCATAACTGAGGTTGAGAAAGAATAAACCAGATTTTTTCTCCATTTTTATGATCTGAATTGTTCCCATCTCTTGTTTCAGAGCAGTGATTTTTGGCTAGGTGTTGCCTCATTTCGCTGGCAGGAACTTTATCTCATTTAGCAGGTCCTCCTGTCCCGTGTGACGCTGGGCGAGGTGCTGCACTTAACTGTGCTGGTTTAAAAGAGTCGGAAGGGCAGTGTGGGGCACTGTGAGGATTTGTGCTGACAGTGCGTGGCGCCCTCTGTCTGTCAAAGGAAATGGAGGATACAGTGATCAGCCCGGAGAAGGCGGAGGAGGCTAAGCTGAAGGCTCGGTACCCCCATCTAGGTTCCAAACCCGGGGGTTCTGACTTGCTGAGGAAACGACTCCAGAAGGGGGTAAGTTCTGGCCTGTGCTTGTGCGTTGCTTTGATAAGACTACTATCAGTATGTACAAGCTGCTGTGTTGAATATCTTACTGTGTTATTAGGACAATTAAGTGCCAGTCTGAGAGTGCATTTTTTCCCCCTGTAGAGTGGTGTAACTAACTGGCTTTAGTGTACAGCTTAATTCAATGAGGAAATTAACCCTAACCCCTCCCCCCCATACAGCAAAAGTACTTTGACTCTGGCGATTACAACATGGCCAAGGCAAAGGTGAAAAACAAGCAACTGCCTGCTGCCACTGCAGAGAAGGCAGAGATCACAGGAGACCACATACCCACTCCACAGGACCTGCCCCAGAGGAAGCCCTCGTTGGTGGCCAGCAAACTGGCGGGCTGAAGCATGGATCTGAAAAGCGCTGTGGGCAGGGTGGGGTGGGCCTGACGCATGGATCTGAACACCGAGGCGGGGCTGCGCCGCTGCTGGGCTGGCCCCTCTCCACCTTACCACTCTCCCCTTCTTCAGTTTTTTTGTCCCTCCCCTTTAACCGTCATGTGTCAGTGCTCTGACAATAAAATGCCCGATTCTGTTTTGAAGAGCGGCTGGCCTAACTGGGGAAAGTGCAGAGATGAACTGACGTGTGTTTGTTAGTCTATTCAAAGGTTTAAATGTACTGTAGTCAACATGATGGAACGTGGGAATTTTCCCCCACGATTGAGCTGTGTAGCAGGAGTCGATTTTAGGAAAGTTTTACTTTATCAGCCCTCGTCTCTTCCTAAATTGTGTCCTATGATCGTTTTGATCTGATCCTCCACAATGAATTTCTCCCCAATGTATCCATCTTCACTGCTTCTTCCTCCTGTTAAACAAGAGGCAGACACCTGCCTCCTGTTGGACAATAGAGGCAGAGACCTGCCTACTGTAACTCAAGAGCAACTCAAATGGCCATACACTCCCTTTCTGCTTCTTCAGCCACGCTTTCTCCTGGGCAATATTTGCCCACTCCTAGGAACGTCCCTGTGAAGCAAGATCGCTGATATTTCGAGAGCTGATCTGAAATCAGCCTTGCTGGCGTTTCGTAGTAAGATTGAAAGTGCATGTACATCAGCTGTCACTTTGGTGCCATTTTGATTTGTAAATAAAATAGTTTTGCATAAATGTCCATAGTGCTGCTTCCCTGTTGCTGTTTTCTGATGCCAAAGTTACTATTTAGGACTGACTGTTCTCCCAGAGGGATCTTTTTCCTGTTTTATTGCAGGTTTGTAAACATAGCCTCTGTAGTGACAACTGCATTTAAAATGATCCTACCCTCCTGCCTTGGGCTAGCTGTCTCAACACTGCTGCTGCTGTGTTATGCGTGCATCCAACACAAAACACTGGTTGTGTGTGTGTCTCTTCTCCCCTGCTTGAGACTAAACATTAAACATTAAAATGCTTGGGACTATCTTTAACTGAAGAATTTAATGTACCACAGGGTAAACAAAAACGGGTTATGAAGAAGTCACACTTAAGTTGGCTGCTTGGGTTTAGGACAAACTGCCTTGCGGTTTGACAGTTTAAGCCCTCTGGTGTTTTCTCACTGAAGCACAAAGCAATTCTTGATTGAAAAGGAGAAGGGGACCTCATGGTAGGACAAACTTGCAAGCAAATTTAATTTGGCCTGTAAAGGTGTGAGTCTTGATTTTCCATCTCAGAAAACCTTCAGTGTGTGTATACTGAAGTGAACATTGTGTCATTCAGGAAGAACACGTAGACGACGCAGCTTTCAGAGGCTGACAAGTGCTTCCTCTTAAAACCCAGTTCCCTAGGATTTCACTCATGCCCTTGCAAGGATCTCTGTTATTGACCTGCAGAGAGGGAACAACTTGATTATAAGTATTTTAAATTAATTTAATGCTGATTAGTTTCATGGAACAATACTAGTTTATAAGACACAATGGAGATTTTAAACGGACGAATGTACTTTCCCCATACATTTTTAGGAGTCTTAATTAAACTTAAAACTCTCGCTAGGAGGCGGCCTTTGATCGTTTCGTATCAAACCCGTTGCCCCAACGGATTTCACTTGTATCCTCTCGTCCATCGTATCTTCCCAGAATGCACAGAGACACTAAAATTAAAAGATTTTCGTGAATGCCTACTGCAACATTTCACTGTATTACTGCCGTTTTCAAGGTTGTCAGAAAGTATTTATTAACGAACAAGAAAACGTAAATTAAGCTCAAATGGCTGCAAAAACCCACTGATGTTCCGCTGACCAAGCTCGGAGTCTGAAGTAATCGCCATGGCAGCGTCTGAACTGTATACAAAGGTAATTCTCATATTGTATATTGCATTTGTATTGCTTTTATAATAATTACTATTGTTTTTTTGTGTGTGTAAGTGGGGTTTTTTGTTACTCACTTTTGGTTTGGGAGTTATGAACGGACAGTTAAAGGGGTTTAAGGGGCTAGTTGATGGAATTTGTGGCTCGTTTAACCGAATCGTCGAATTAACGGGAAAATGTCCAGTGTTTGGCTGAGTGGACTTGCTCGAAGACGGAGGTAACTGCCCCCTTTTGTACGCGAGGGAAGACCTCGGGCAATATTAACTTACAGGAAACTGTTATCCCCAGTCCTGTTCTAGGACATCACGATGGGTGATTGTGCTTAGTGTCACGGCTCCGAACAGCAACGTGACCGTGCGAGTGTTTGCACACAACAATTATTTTCTTGTTCGACGTTTTCATTGATGGTTATTCATCTCCGCCACTCTTTATCCCAATAGACGTTATTTCCTGCCGTGTTATTTATGTCGTTTCCATTGGATTTGAAAGACGGTACTATGTGGACGTAATCTAATGGGGTATCATTGGGACACAAGGTGAAATAATACATTTAAAAAACACCTAAACTCGGTTAAATAAAGAGTTCGTTTACTCGGCTTGTACGTTGTAGAAATCAAGATTTGAGAGAAAGCGGTCGTTTACTAATGCCGATCTGCTCCTAAAACTGGCATTGGACACCAACGCGCAACCGGTTACGCGCTCTACTGCTGCGAATTTTATGTAAGCTAAGACTTACTTACATAGATGTAACGTTTTAACCGCGAAGCCTCTTTAACTATTACCGTGTCACCTTGCTCTTGTACGTAGTTTGTTTGGGGAATGCAGTGTGGTTAAGTTTGCGACTTAAATTTTATTAAGTTTTATTAATTTTCTACTTGGACACCAGTTAAAGAAATCACACATGTGCATCAGATATTTCGTTGAGTAGACCTAACTTTGTATTTGTTCACAGGCATGTCAAAAAAGGTCAAAACCGCGCCCAGCTTGGACTTAATAAGGGAGCTAACCTCCTGGCCCATGGTCATGCCTGCTTCTGTGAGAGAGAGTAGTAATCGCTAGGAAAATACTATAGGCTGCTGTGTGCATGAACCCGCAATATGTTTTGGATGACAAGGTATCAGTGTTGAAGCAAGACATGGTTTACAGCACTGCTAGATATACATGCATCCAAAACCTGGGCTTATGCTGTGTTCTTCTGGACCGGAGTCATGCTCTCATTACAGTACAGCTCTACCACATATACAACCACATTATGGAGATCTTTGGCTCCAGCATCAGATGCAACCACATTACCGAGATCTGTGGCTCCAGCATTAGATGCTACCACATTACAGAGATCTGTAATGATTTTCCTGATTTTCAGTTGGCTGTTTGGCCTGAGCTTACTCCTTCTCTAATTCAAGTATATTATATTGTTCCTAAGCTCAATATTTTTACAGTAAGTTTTTGATACTCAAACGAAGTACACATAAATTAGGTACCTTAACTTTTGTCTTGTCTTTTCAATGTGAGATCACATGTGTGCCAGATCACGTGTGCTTGTCTTTGTTTGGAGAGTTTTCAATACAAGATCACATGTGTGTCAGATCCAGGGATGCAAACTCCTCACCTTTCGGTAAAATTCACTGTTTTGAGATCAAAATCGGTCACCTACGAGATTCATGTAGATCCCACGAAAGTAAACAAAGTGGACAGACTAAGAAGGGAGCTACATATAACTATCTCTATACAGAAAAAAAGAGTCATAGATGACAGAAATCAACATTACCGGGACACTCGATGATTGTAAATGTCAGGATATGACACCTTCGACCATTGAGTGGGATCATTAATCCATTCCAAGTAACTAGAAATGAGCCAATAGCGAAAAAAATATCTTTCCAAAAAAAAAATCCCGTCACCACACAATGTTCTCACTTTTTTTTATCCCTCATCTGTTTGCATCCCTGCAGATCACTGTGTGTGTGTCTGTGTTTGGAGAACCTGATCTCATTATCAAACCTCTTTCACGTTCTACAAAAGAAAAAGCGAGGAGTTCCCATGTGTAAGTACCTTTGACTAAGACCAGCCCTTTCTGGGCTGGTGGCACTGTTTGAGTATGGAAAAGCAGGAACAGGAAGGAAACCGGGGGCTCTCACGTTTTTAGCGTATCACAGAAAGTGTGCATTGGGGTCTTTATGTCTCACGAAGACCAGAATGGGGGCTGGTGAGGATTCGGCTCGAATGGAGGTTTTGAGGTCAGGTGTCTTGGGTGCCTCCTTGGCTCTGAATAATGGTTTTTATCCAATGAAATGTCCTTGGGAAGCCCTTCAGAATTATACTGAAAAATTTGGGAATCACTTCAGGTTTCTTCTGTCTGAAATGTATCGTATTTCATCCAAGTTTTTTACAACATTCAAGACAGAAGTGCAAGAGATTAAATATAAATAATATATCATATTTTTATGAAGTTTTCCACCATACATTTGTGGCTGTCCTCCTTTCTCCTCATCCTGATGCCGATCACACTGTTCCAGCTTCATCCTGACTTTTGAAGCGAAAGTTGAGCATTGAGATGGCTGAGAAGTCTCTTTGGACAGAACTGTGATCTCTTCATCAGACCATTACACCTATAATCCTCTTACAAATTCCTGTGTGCTAGAAATATCCTCTTCAGCTTAATCTGGATTGGACTCCCATTACAGTGCTTTCTAATTAACTTACTGTTCAGGTTTTTTTTGTGAGTGTAGACATGTCTTACCAAACTTGCTCGATGGAAGTAAATAACTAGTAGGCCACCCTGCTACTTATATTAATGTAAAAATGTAGTGATGTTTGTATTTTCTAGCTCGGCCTGTTATTCTCCCATCCATGCTGTACCATACGGTGTCAAATTGAACTTCCTCATTACGGCAGTAAGTTCAGGCTACAGCCTCCTGACACACTGCCTTCTCTGGCCACCCCAGACACAGTTCTATCTCTGGCCTCCTCAAACACTCTCCCATCTCAGACCTCCTCAGATACTCTCACAAATCGGGCTTCCCCAGACACCAGTCACACTCCAATGCGTGCATTTGGTGCTCGGTCTCCCCTGACTCCTCTCTGTAGGCTAAAGAAGTGCAGTGCTCTGTCTCCTCTTCATCCCTGTTAGACTGCACTTCTGATTGGCTGTTACTGCCTGAGGGAAGGAGGCACCATTACTTCTAAGCTGAAAGGAAGGTGGGGTGCAAACGCGTTCCGTCTCCTTGTTCTCTGATTGTTTCTGGCCTCGCTTGAATGTAATACCGTGTGTGAGGTTTTTACTGCAGGCTGGAGACTGTGGCCCGGGTGAGGGAACCGAGTGAGGGGGCGATATTTTCACCACTGCATTTTTACCATGCACTGATCCTGCCTCGCCACCCCCTCTCCGTTGCTAGGCGCCCAGACTAATGAGATGAGCTCTCCCATCCCTGGAAGAACCCACAGGTTTGACACACTACACACTCGAGGCAGTGTGCAGGCGGGACAAAGTCAGAATGGAGTCTGTACAGATGCATGGCCACTGTGTGTGGCGGTTCTTTGTTGTACAGAGTAAGTTTCTTCTCTCCATGCTAAGGCCAGCCTGGGCTTATGGTCAGATTAGTGTCATGCCTCCCATTCTCATAACAATACAACACACATGCACCTATGAGCTCAGCTGGTATCCCACACTCCCCTTCACTTCCTCGCCCAAAGCATGACACTAACATCATCTGCTGTCATGTAAGACCATCAGGTACACTATCATCATAGTTACATCCAAGGGGGTCAGGCTCTTAGCCCCCATAGGTACCTGCCGGGGGTGAATTGTGAACATAGTTCCATATTAGCGCAGTTTTACTGTCAGCATCTATTTATTAGGTATTATGTGTATGTGTTGGTTTATGCTCCATTGACAACGCCCTTTCAGCAGTTAAAATAACTGCATGTGGGCTGCCTTTGCAGCGGCACTGTAGCAAGGCTGAGCTCTCCTGAGGGTGCTGCAGCCCTTGCCTGTGAGAGAAATTAGTCAGAGCTACTGTGTGATGGCAACTAGGATAGGAAAACTAGGCTGTTTCCAAATCCTGAACTACAGCAAAGCCACCATGACCTAAATAAGTAAGACAGGTATTCCCACACACGTGCTCTTTTCAAGGTTGGTAAAATTATGTAGCTGCTACTGCTATAATGTAGCTGCTGCTGACTGCTCAGTCTGTTGCAACCCCGCAACATCACATGAAAGCTTTTTGTGCTCAGTCTCTGAATACCCCTGTGTGCTGTTAGCCTGTGGTCTTTGTCTGTCCTTAGAATGCCCGCGTGTGGATCCATGATGCGGAGGAGGTGTGGAAGTCGGCAGAGCTCACCAAGGACTACAGACAGGGAGACACTCAGCTGCATCTGCATCTAGAGGATGGAACGGTGAAGCGGATGGGCCAGCTGGGGGGGCCAGCTGCTGGGTCGTAGCTGGTGTAGGAGCCGAGGGAGGGGGGAATCGAGCGATCGGAAGCAGGGTGCAGTCAAGTGCGATGAGTTGAATGTAGACAGATAAATATCAGTCAAGTGTCAAACACAGTAAATGGGTAACAAAATACCAAGAGAGAACAGCTCTCATTGGTTAACTGGCAGCCAGTTAGACAGGTGTGGCACATATAGGCTTCCCATCTGTTGTTGTTGTTTTTTTATTGTGCCTCTTTGCTTTGCAGGACTTTGAGTACAACATAGACCCCCCAAACTTGCCCCACCTCCGAAACCCTGACATCCTGGTAGGAGAGAATGACCTCACTGCTCTCAGTTACCTCCACGAGCCGGCCGTCCTGCACAACCTCAGGGTCCGCTTTATCGACTCCAAGCTTATCTACACGTACTGTGGTGAGACACTCCTGGCCCAAAGGCCACGCAGCCCTGGAAATAATCTGATGAGCTTGTATCAACAGACTGCATTGATACAGGGTTTCCCAAAGGCAGGTACACAGCTCCCTGCACATTTCCCCCCAACCTGGCCTCAACCTTTTCTCATTTAGAATAACCACACCCCTACACCTGTATCCCCACACCCCCACAAAATTAGGTATGTGTTACTCCTGTAACCGTACAGCTGTGTTTGGGGCAGTCTGTGTACAGAAGAACGCCAGGACCCTGTCTGTCTGTTGATTTGTCTGTTCTGATGTCGCAGGGCTCATTCCACTCTTGCATGAACTCTTCTCAGGTATTGTTTTGGTGGCCATTAACCCCTACGAGAACCTGCCCATCTATGGAACAGACATCATCCATGCCTACAGTGGCCAGAACATGGGGGACATGGACCCCCATATTTTCGCTGTAGCCGAAGAGGCATACAAGCAGATGGCCAGGTTTGTGTAACACTGGAAGCCTTCAGCTGGTGTGATTTTTATAAAAGTGTTCCTGTGTGGGTTCTGTAGCCTCCATAGCAGGATCTCTCAGTAAGATTTGTAGGTTACTGCGCAGTGGGGCCAGTCCAAAAATAGCAATTTTACTCTTTTTGCTTCCATGAGAGACAGTGTCACGTCCTTGAAAAACAAGGAGAGGTTTATGTTTAGGTTTTACAACAGGGACTGTGGCAGCATTTTATACAGAACCTTTATCCAGTATTCTGCCTTAGGTGCTGCTTTTTTACAAGGGAGCATGCTGGAGCAGTGACCACAAGGTTGCAGGGTCAAATCCCAAACAAGTTGTATACCCCAAGCCCCCAAACACATGCAGGATCCTCCTCAGTCATATCTGTATTCTACCCCACCCAGAGATGAGAGGAATCAGTCTATCATTGTGAGCGGGGAGTCAGGCGCTGGGAAGACCGTCTCGGCCAAGTACGCCATGCGGTATTTCGCCACTGTTAGTGGCTCTGCTAGTGAGGCCAACGTAGAGGAGAAGGTGCTGGCTTCCAACCCCATCATGGAGGTGAGCCCCCGGAGCGGTGTGTGCTGTGCTTTATAACCAGCAGGTTACATTTTCATATCTGAGGAGGAACATGCTGCTGTACCCTTAAGGATAAATAACTTCCTTAATGTCCATCCATACACACAGCGTGACCCATCCATAAATTGGGTTATTGTTTGCTTGTCCCAAAAGGGTATAACATCATGAAGCTCGGTAAAGTGAGAACAAAGCAACCTGACTACTAATTCAAGCCGTACAGAATCATCCTAGGGTCCTTTTGTGAAATAACAGGGTACTTCCTCCAATTCCTCCCATATGAACAACACGTTTCTCACTTGTTCCATTGGTGTCCTGCTTTCTACGCAGAGCCAGCACTGAAATGGAAAACAGCTTGCTGCCCTTTATTGAATTAACTGATTTGTTTTAAAACTGTATCTAAATTGTTAACGTATTAATTAAGCCCAATGTAAGCACGTTAAGTATGCAGATAGTGCTTTCTGTTTTTCTGTGCTTTTATCATGTCGAGAATTTTAGTTTTCACATTTTTTTTTTTGACGGCTTTTTTCTGGTATCTAGGCCATCGGAAATGCCAAGACCACCAGAAATGACAACAGCAGCCGTTTCGGGAAGTACATCGAGATCGGGTTTGACAAGAAGCACCACATTATTGGGGCCAACATGAGGACCTACCTGTTGGAGAAGTCCAGAGTGGTGTTTCAGGTGTTCCTGAGTGTGTGTGTGTGCGTGTTTGCATGCGTTTGTGTTTGTGTGTATGTCTGTAGACAGTTGTCTGACCACTGCACCTTCCTGGTTCATTTCAGGCGGACGAGGAGAGGAACTACCACATCTTTTACCAGCTGTGTGCCTCCTCCTACCTGCCCGAGTTTAGGGGCTTCAAGTTAGGTGCGTTCTTTTCAAGGGTAATGAGAGGGAGTTGAGGGAAGACAGCTGGTACCATGTCAATGCAGGTTGTTACAGTTTTCAGGATGGCTGAACACGGTAGATGTACATGGATTAACGTGCCATTTTATTTTCACGGTTTTAAAATTTTGTGCCATATGATCAGAAGGATTGTGAGAATGGTGATCGTCCGTTTTCTGAGCAGTCCACCTCCCGCTGAGCATTGCACAGTGCAGAGCTCCCCCTGCTGAATGCACTAAGAATAGCGAAGAAACTGGGGAAAAAATTGCAAACCATTTTCAAGGCTGTAGTATTGATAGCTTTGGTACCAGTTTTTAACAGTCAACATACCTGTCCTTAGTTAAATCTCAGAAGTTGACCACAGGCACATTCATCTCCTTGTGCAGTAGTTAAAACCGTTGACCGCAGTTGCTATTAAAACTGAGACTTCCCTCGTGAGGCTGAGCTTTTCTACGGTCGACCTTGATCCTCAGGTAGTGCGGATGACTTCCTCTATACCAGACAGGGCCGAAGTCTTGTCATTGATGGTGTGGACGATGCCAAGGAGATGTCCGTCACCAGGAAAGCCTTCACTTTGCTAGGTGAGGACCACAGTTTGGGTTGTCTGGTGGTCGTCACTCCACCCTGGGGCTCTGATGGTGGAAGGAGGGCCTGACCTTAAAGAAAGATCCTGATATTGTAAAAACATCCTGGAAACATTTTATATATTTTAAACAAAATATATATTCATTCTGATTTGTATAATAAATACAAATAATTGATCAGTTTACTACATTGAACACTTTTCCTTTGTGTTACAGGAATCAGCGAATCGTATCAAAGGGGACTTTTTCAGGTTTTTGCCGCTGTCCTTCACCTTGGCAACGTGGAGGTGAAAGAGCGGGACTCGGACAGCAGCTGCATCCCTGTGAGTTAGAACACTCGAGGGAGGCCACGCCCGTTCATCTCTGTAGCTTTAACTGTTTCTGTTCAGCAGCCACCATTATCCTGACATAGCCAGCAGTATTCCACTGATTAAAGTTTACTAAGTCCCTTTCCTTCTAAACCACCACTCCACCTAAAGACGTTCACTTCACGTCTACGTGGAGTGACGTTTGGCACTGTCGTTCTGTTTCAGCCCAGCAGTCACCCCCTGGCCATCTTCTGTGATCTAGTCGGGGTTTCCTATCAAGATATGGTCCACTGGCTCTGTCACAGGAAGTTGAAGACTGCTGCAGAGACCTACGTCACGCCTGTGCCCAGGCTGCAGGCAGTCAACGCCCGTGACGCCCTCGCCAAGCACATTTACGCCAAGCTGTTCGGCTGGATTGTTGCCCATGTCAACAAAGCCCTGAGGTCTGCCACCAGGCAACACTCCTTCATCGGCGTGCTCGACATCTACGGGTTAGCAGCGGCGCAGAGGCTTCACACAGCACGCATGGTCTATATGAGGGTGGGGGTGTTTCTGTACAACCATGCATGGTTGGGTTAATGGGAAGGATGGGGGTTTTTGGTGCGCAACCATGCTTGATTAGGTTAATAGGAGGGGTGGAGGTTGTTTCTGTATGATTAAAATATTTTTGAGCTGAACTTAGGACTTGGCAATGGACACTGAAGTCTACTGAAGATGCATTGAAGCGTTGAAGGGAAAAGTAAATGCCTGTTGTTTTTTCAGGTTTGAAACCTTTGAGATCAATAGCTTCGAGCAGTTTTGTATAAACTACGCCAATGAGAAGCTGCAGCAGCAGTTTAACATGGTGAGAGTCCTGTTCCTTTTTTTTCAGATTTCAATTTAAAAAACAAACTTGGTGACCCCAGGTCAGGGTTAGACTGTTTCGTGTGATGCTGTACTCAGTGTTTTGGCTGAGGTTTTTTGGGGTTTGTGGGTGCCCGGCTCTCCCTCTGCTCTTCCTCTCTCCCCCGTCTGTGGCTGGTTGACATGGGCACCTCGTGCTCTCTGCCCACTGCAGCACGTTTTCAAACTGGAGCAGGAGGAGTACATGAAGGAGCTGATCCCCTGGACGCTCATCGATTTCTACGACAACCAGCCCTGCATCAACCTGATTGAGGCCAAGATGGGCGTCCTGGACCTGCTGGACGAGGAGTGCAAGGTAGGGACGACGGCATTACACACACTCTCGCACACACATATACACCAACAACACACTCGCACACACATACACACTGACAGACACTCACACACGCACGGGCATGCACGCACACACGCACGCACAGATGCACAGACACACACCCACACACGCACACAGACACACAAAATTACTACACATAAAAAACACGGATCACATTCACACATGCAAACCATTCTCAAAAAAAAAACTGAAAACTATAACATCTACAAACACAGAAACGCACACTATTCACACACTATAGACGCACTACACACACAATTAATACACAATAACACAGTTGAACAAAGTGAAACACATTCGAACATACACTACAGCACGAACACTAAACGCACAATCACTCACTCACTCACTCACTACACATCACACAGTGCGCACACACATTCGAACACATACACAAACATACACTATAAACACACCACCCTCACACATACACACAAACACAAACAACACTATACACTCAGACAACCTTAATCTTCTCCCTCTGTCTACACCCCTCACTCCACCTCTCCAGATGCCCAAGGGATCGGAGGACTCCTGGGCCCAGAAGCTCTACAACACTCATCTGAAGAAATGTGCTCTCTTTGAGAAGCCCCGCATGTCAAACAAGGCCTTCATCATACAGCACTTTGCTGACAAGGTATAGAGGTTAGCTGTGCAGTTTTGCTGAGTGTGAGTATGGCTATCAAGGCTATTTTTTGTGTGCAGGTTATCTGAGTGTGAGTATGGCTGTTGCGGCTACTTTTGTGTGCAGGTTAGCTGAGTGTGAGTACGGCTATCAAGGCTCCCTCTATCCCTCTCTCTGTGGATCACTGATCTCTCTCTCACCCATTGCTTCCCTGTGGTTCCTTTGTCTGCAGGTGGAGTATCAGTGTGAGGGTTTCTTGGAGAAAAACAAAGACACAGTTAACGAGGAACAGATCAACGTGCTGAAAGCAAGCAAGGTCTGTGTCCTCTGTAATTGGCAGTGCACTCCTCTGTTGGTTCTGTGGTCTATAAGGTTCTCACAGTGTTTACTGATCTGTGCACAAGCCAATGTTTCTCTGTTCTCTGGAAGAAAAGACGCTTCCCAATGTTCTGGCAACATTCTCACAATGCTGTCACAATGTGTCAGAAGGGATGTATGTGTGTCTATTCTCTGTCCCCACTTTAGGATGAGTTAGATGGGAGAGGGTCATGT
Organism: Hiodon alosoides; assembly: GCA_025775065.1. Taxonomy (NCBI): domain Eukaryota; kingdom Metazoa; phylum Chordata; class Actinopteri; order Hiodontiformes; family Hiodontidae; genus Hiodon; species Hiodon alosoides. Next base: position 21,854 of record JAOYSI010003041.1, read on the forward strand.
GTGTGGGCTGACAGTGTAAATGGGCTGAAATCAGTGATGGCGGAATTATGTAACCTGTTATATGTAAGCCAGTGTTTTCCTTTTTTAATCAATTGAATAAAATGTAGCTGAAGATATCTGGTAGCTGGGTTTGCTTTTTTAAAATTATTTTGATGTATTTCAGCATTATGAATTCTGTATGGTTAACTGTTAACTTTAGTGAATGTTGTGTTTTTTTATTTATTATTTTCTTGTTTATTTCTCTACTCGTAGGTTTGTGTTTTTGTTGGTAAATCGAAAAGTTTAGAACTATTTAGAAGGTTAACCTTAGCATAAACACAATGCTGCCACTTACTGGTTGATGCCTTTTCTCTCTCAGCCTCTGACCTACTGTTTGTGTGTGTCATTTTTTCATTAACCTTTTGACTGGTCGTGGCAGTTTGATCTGCTGGTCGAGCTGTTCCGGGAGGAGGAGGTCACCAGCCCTACTGGAGCATCCCTTGGTGGTCGGACCCGGCTCAGTGTGAAACCGGACAAGAACCGGGCCAGTTTTTCCAATAGGGAGCATAAGAAGACTGTGGGGCTGCAGGTGAGGGCACTAAGTGACTGACCCCACATGAGCCAACCAACTCCACGCGATGACGGACCCCACACCCGAAGACAGACCCCATGTGTGATGACTGACCCCACATGAGCTAACTGAATCCACGCGATGATGGACCCAACACTCCTAAAGACAGACCACATGTGTGATGACTGACCCCCACATGAGCTAACCGACTCCACAGGTGGTGACCGACCCCACAAACTCAGTTCAGTTTAATGGTTTTGTGTTAAGTTTTGTTCTTGTGTTTTTGTGTTTTCTCCTTCCTCAGTTCCGTAACTCGCTGCAGCTGTTGATGGAGACCCTAAATGCGACAACGCCTCACTACGTTCGCTGTATCAAGCCCAACGACTTCAAATTCCCCTTCACGTGAGTGCCATTTTACTGGGTATACACACCCGTCTACCTGGCGCACCTGTCTGTCTGGCCCACTTGGATCGTCCTGAAAGATGTGTCTGTGCTAGCTTACGCCACCATCTGCTGACAGGGTGTCTTATTCCCTTCAGGTTTGACCCCAAGAGGGCAGTGCAACAGCTCAGAGGGTGTGGTGTGCTGGAGACCATCCGGATTTCCGCTGCTGGCTTCCCATCCAGGTGTGTGCACATACGCACACTCACACACAGCTACACATAAACATGTTTCTTCCCATGTTTTAAAATTGGACCGTTGCCTTAACACCAGGTGGACCTATCAGGAGTTCTTCAGCCGTTACCGGGTCCTGATGAAGCAAAAGGATGTTCTGATGGACAAGAAGCTCACTTGCAAGAAAGTCTTGGAGAAGCTGGTCAAGGTAGGAGGGAATGAGCTTCAGTCTCACAGAGAAACAACTGAGGATATCCTGCAGGGACGCCCATTCTTACAATCACAGTTACAAGTTGTAGCACGCCGACATGCTTGGTCCAGAAAAAATCGTCAGTACACACTTCCGGGTTCTCCGGCTCTCTTGCCAGCTTTATTTCAAGCAAAACAAATAAACAACAAACGCTCTTCAGGGATCCACCTCACGGGTTCACCCCAAACAAAACAAACTAAAATAACAAACTAACTGAATATCCGAACTTAACAATCAAACGTAAAGATATTATCTCCAGTCCTTTCGCCGGCGCCGACTCGCCTTCTTCCCAGATCTTTCTCTGGACGCCGTTCTCCCGTCCGGCTCTTTTCCCGACTTCCAGCACCTACTGAGGGATTACAGGTAGTTCGTAAATACTGTTCGTAATTAGTGTAATCCTCAGCCGGTGCTGGTGGGCGTGCCCGGACCTCTCCTGCGCGTGTTCTCGAGACGGACGCGTGGCACACAAGTATTAGGATGATTCCGATAGTCATAAAACCAAGAACTGTACCTACCTCAGACATCCCAACTGCTCCTTCCTGACTATTGAGGTTTTTTCTAATCCTGCTCCTTGAGGCTAGTTAGCCATTTTAGGAATTTAGGTCAGGATGGGATTCAATTATATTTTCTTTGCTGCCTGCAGGATGAGGACAAGTACCAGTTTGGCCAAACCAAAATCTTCTTCCGGGCTGGCCAGGTGGCCTACTTGGAGAAGCTACGAGCGGACAAACTGCGAGCCGCCTGCGTCCACATCCAGAGGACCCTCCGCTGCTGGCTGGCACGCAAGAAGTTCCTCCGCATGAGGGCTGCCGCCGTCAGCATACAGCGGCATGTGCGGGGCTACCAGGCTCGATGGTGAGAGGAGAGGCAATGGTTCCACCTTCTGTCAGAGTCAAATCCCATTGGCCTACCCCTCTTCAGTCCGTCACAGGATTTATACACTGTTCACACTGTTTACACTTCAGCCTCCTTAAAGTGGGATTTAGTCTACTGTTAAAGAAAAGTAAGCATCCTCAAGAATTTTTAAAAACCTGTGCCGTTTGCACTAAATGTTTTTTATGGCCCTGTAAGTCATTTAGGATTATAGTGTCTGCCCAGTTAGTATACGGAGTAACTGCATCACCATCTCACTCTCATCCTCACCACCTCACAACCTCACCACTTCATTTTCGTCCTCGCCACATTACCCTCTCATGTGCCGATTGCCTCCCTCTCTGTGACTAGCCTGGCCAGCCACCTGCGTCAGACCAGAGCAGCCATCATTATTCAGAAGTACCAGCGCATGTCGGTGGAGCGGAGGTGGTACCAGCGGCGACAGGCCGCGGCGCTCATCATCCAGTGCATCCTCCGGGCCCACGTCGCCCGCCTGCAGTATCAGGAGGTTATACCCACCAACTTCATCTGTTGTTGTGCAATGTTACAGGAACGTGTCACCCAGGGAGGAATGTTTCTTTTATTTCCATTGGCCCTCACTTTCAGAAAATGTTTTTAAAACGTTTTTTAGACTGAAGGATCGAAATCATAACCATTGTTTCTATTGTCTTGAGTTTTCATTTTTAAATGCATTTCCTTCACTTCAAGTTTCCTAGAAATGATAGTTATGCTTGGTAGCTTTTTACCTCACTGTCCCTCCTGCTCCAGCTGCTACGGGAGCACAAGGCTGTGGTGATCCAGAAGCGGATTCGAGGCTGGCTGGCCCGCCAGCAGTACAAGCGCTCACTGGCGGCCGTGGTGCTGCTGCAGAGCTGTGTCCGGCGCCTGCAGGCCAAGAGGGAGCTGAAGAAGCTGAAGATCGAGGCGCGTTCTGTGGAGCACTTCAAAAAGCTCAACATTGGCATGGAGAACAAGATCATGCAGCTACAGCGCAAGGTTGATGACCAGGTACGCTTAGCTACAGCGCAAGGTCGATGACCGGGTACGCGCACCTACAGTGCAAGGTCGATGACCGGGTACGCGCACCTACAGTGCAAGGTCGATGACCGGGTACGCGCACCTACAGTGCAAGGTCGATGACCGGGTACGCGCACCTACAGCGCAAGGTCGTCGACTGGGTATGCGCAGCTACAGCGCAAGGTCGTCGACCGGGTACGCGCACCTACAGCGCAAGGTTGATGACCGGGTAAGCGCAGCTACAGTGCAAGGTCGACAACCGGGTGTGCGCAGCTACAGCGCAAGGTACGTGCAGTTACAGCAAAGTACATACAGTTACAGCCAGGTACGTGCAGTTACAGCGCAAGGTCGACGACCAGGTACATGCAGCTACAGCACAAGGTCGGCGACCAGGTACGCAGAGCTACAGCGCAAGGTCGATGACTGGATATGCGCAGCTACTGCGCAAGGCCGATGACCAGGTGCGCGCAGCTACAGCCAGGTACGCGCAGCTACAGCCGGGTTAGCGCAGCTACAGCCGGGTACGCGCAGCTACAGCCGGGTACGCGCAGCTACAGCCGGGTACGCGCAGTTACAGCCGGGTACATGCAGTTACAACCAAGTTCATACAGTTACAGCCAGGTACGTGCAGTGCGAGGTCGGTTTATTTGGTGACTGGGGTAGGGATAAAACCGGTTGCTTTGGAGACGGGGTTTGCGGTGAAGCTGGGTACCCCCAGTGACGGCGGATTTTAATGTCTGAAACAGCATAAAGAGAACAAGGCCCTCAGTGAGCGACTGGTAGTGCTGGAGAGCGCCCACACTGTGGAGAGTGAGAGGTTGCGAGGGGAACTGGCTCGCTTGCGCGGTGCCGAAGAGGCGGCCCGGGGCCACGCTGGCCATATCGCCGCCCTGCTGGAGGAACTAACACGCCTGCGCAGGGAGCTGAAGGCCCTCCAGACCGAGAAGAGAGTGATCGAGAACTGGGCAGAGACGTACCGAGACGAGATGGAGCAGGTAGGTTCCACGGTTAGGGGCGGTATGTTACACAAATTCACCGTATGTTCTGCATTTGTTCGGTTTGTTTGACGTATTTACAGCATATTACATTTAGTTACTGTGTGTTATGAGTATTTACCATGTGTTACCACCCCCGATGTTGCAGTCCCTCCCTGTATTGTACACAGTTTTGGAGCTAACTTTAGAATGGGCCCCAAACAAGTATGGCAGTCCCAGAAGATGTGTGACATAATGTAGGAGCAGGAGGAAAGCACTGCAAACTTGGTTCATGGCTGGCAGGAGTTTTGTGGGGACAGGTGGGAGAGGTGAGAGCTGCTTTTGTAGTCATGGTAGACATAGACTGCCGTGTAGGTTAGAGAAATCAGTTCTCTGATTTATCAACCTGATGAAAACTTAGTCTGGTGCAGTTCAGTCCCTGTGTAGCTCAATTTTCAAACGGGAGTCCCAGCTATCATAAGATTCTGACAAAGTTACAGAAGCATTGCAGAACAATTGTGGCAATGATATATGTTGCTAACCCATTTTGGTGCTGTGGATCTGAGAAGGAGATGGTGTTGTGGTTGAAGCGGTTGCGGTTTTTGCACCTACTGACAGATGGTGGCGGAGCTGAAGGAACAGAACATCCTGCTGAAGAGCGAGAAGGAAAATCTGAACCAACTGATCCAAACGCAGAGCCTACAGATGTCAGGTCCTGACCTCACCCAAGAACCAGTCAGCAACACAGTAAAATATGTCGACTCTGGCATGGGCATTGTCCATGCTCGATCACTGTTACCTAATGGCTCATTTTTACCTGCAGAAGTGGTCACAAAGCGCAGACTGCCTTTTCCAGGGGGAATCAGAATCAGCCAGTATGAAAAAACTGGAATTTTGATTTTAATGCTGAAATTTGATTTGAGATTGAGTCTGATCCAGCTCAAGATTACATTTTTGCCACACATGGGACAGTCTGAGCAAATTCTCAGTCAGTCTGTGTATTGGTAACTGGTGTGTTTAAGATGGTCTATGATCTCTCTCCGTGCCCTCAGAGAGTCTGCAGAAGGCCGTTCAGGAGGAGACCAGGCAGCTTGAAAGCGACCTGACCGAGGAGCGCTCCCACTACCAAAACCTACTAAGCGAGTACCTGCGGCTGGAGGAGCGCTACGACGACCTGAAGGAGGAGATGGTCCTGACCCTTGCGGTAAGCCGCCCTTTAACCTCTAACCCCTGACCCTCGCAGTGAGCCGCCCTTTAACCTCTAACTTCTGACCCTCATGGTAAACCGCTCTTTACCCGACCTCTAACCTCTGACCCTCACGGTGATTCGCCCTTTAACCTGTAATCCCTGACTCTCGCAGTGAGCAGCCCTTTAACCTCTAAACTCTGACTCTCGTGGCGACTCAAGTGGTGTCCTTTTTCAAGCGGATGTGTGTTTCTCCTCTTTTTCAGAATGTTTCTGTTTCAGAGCACAGGCGGACGGACTCCACCCCCAGCAGCCACGAGTCCGAGGGCACCTACGCTTCGGAGCTAGCAGAGTCCGACGAGACTGTTCCTGGAGCGGAGGTGAAGGCAGCTGCCCTGTGACCAGTGGAGGGTGTCCCAGTTCAGGGCTCATGTAATCCAAAAATATGGCTTAGCTGCTATACCTTATTTTTCCATAAATTAAGTTTATATATCCATACATAAACATTCCTACCGTTAGCTAAAGCCAGACAGACAATTGTGTAGACACTATCCTGTACTGCATCAACGCTCTTAGTGCACTGTAGTGTTGTGGCGTAGAAAATGTGCTTTGAAAATAATCCCTTAGTTATCCGAAAGTGCTGAGTATCATGATAGTGATTAGTGATTTGACTGTAGAAGGTGGAGTTCCTTTTCTTGATGAGACTTGAAAAGGTGGATTTGTAGCTAAATGAATTGAGATGCAAGACTGTGCATGGGACCCCCATTCCCCCCTTGTGATCTCTCGACAGGACGTCATGCATGCCGCTCTGGACATGTCTTTGTTCAGTAAGCTGCGGAAGAGGGTGGCAGAGCTGGAGCAGGAGAAACTTTCTCGGCAAGACGAGCTGGATCGGAGGGAGGAGCAGTTCCAACGGGCCAGGGCTAGGGTACAGGATTCGGCTTGTGTCCATTTTCTCTAAAACAGTGTTCCGTTTTACATTGTAGGGGCAAGCGTAGGTTAGCTCCAGTGTTTATGAAAACATTTTTCCTCTCTCTGCTGTTGCAGTTTTTTGTACCGTTCAAAACCGACGGCACTCTTTTGTAACGCTCAAAACCGATGCCGCTCTTTTGTAGCATTCACAACTGTCGCCGCTCTTTTGTAATGTCTGCAGCTGATGCCGCTCTGCAGGGTTGTTCTGATTGGCCATTTGTTGTGTTTCCTCCTCTTCATCACAAGGACGATGAGGAGCACAGGAATGCCCGTGGAGCAGAACTTGAGTACGAATCTCTCAAGGTGAACACTTACTGAAGGGATGAGCAAGGTCCTCTTGGGTTTGAGGGGTATAATGGTGTCATTATTACATTATTAGTGTCCTCATTAGGCCTGATGGTGTCTTTGCATGATATTGTTCGAGTCTTGGCAGACACTTTTATGCCAAGTTCCTTATTACAGTTTCCATTTCATTTGTCCACTTCAACTGAACTTTAAAGTTAACTTTCTTAGTTTTATATTTTGCTCAAGAACAAGGTACTTAGCTGGGGGGGGACTTGAAATAGTAATCGTTCAGTTACCAGCCTGACACCTTTACTGCTACACCACATATTTAATCCGAAGGGTCACCCCAAGACCCTGGTTTTTATATTTTTAAAAGCTTGTGCAAAATAATGCATACTATGTTCATAGGGTTGTGAGTGGACCAAACAAAAGCTTTATGTACTATATGTGTGAAATATGATAATTATAAATACACCCGGCCTTACTGTAACATGACAAACTGACCTGGATACTGTTTACTGTGGGGCGTTAATTGCCCTGGAGTTCCGCTGGGTTATGGGGGTTATGTGTACCCTCTAGCAGAAGCACTAACATCTGGGGGGGGGGGGGGGGGGGGGGGGGGGGGGGGGGGGGGGGGGGGGGGGGGGGGGGGGCGGGGGGCGGGGCGGG
>JAOYSI010003041.1:33524-48490 GCA_025775065.1 Hiodon alosoides
GCAGGTCACTGTGCCTCAAGTACTGCCCCGCAGGTTACTGTTGCTCAGGTACTGCCCCGCAGGTCACTGTTGCTCAGGTCACATTGCCTCAGGTACTGCACCGCAGGTCACTGTATGTCAGTTTAGTGCACTGCAGGTACTGCACCTACCACAGAGTCTGTATCAGGGACTGCCAAGTTCTGATGTTGGTTAGATGTGTAAATGAAAAGGAAGTAACTGTGTCAAATGCTATATGCTGGACATAGCCGAGTGGTTGTGTGTTTCTGCTTTTTCCATCTGTCTCCCTCCTGTCCAGGTACAATGTGAGCCAGCTGGAGGAGTGGCTGCGGGATAAGGGCCTGGCCACCTGTGGGGCCAAGGAGACACTGGAGCCCCTGGTCCAGGCTGCACAGCTACTTCAGGTGAAGAAGAAGACTGATGATGACGCTGAGGCCATCTGCTTCATGTGCAATGCCCTCACCACTGCACAGGTAAGCTTCACCCCTGACAGCCCTCACTACCGCACAGGTGAGCATGGGAAAACACTCATTCAAAGACGCTCATTTGAGTTTTTCTCTTTTTTTCTTGCAATAGATAGTGAAAGTGCTTAACTTGTACACCCCTGTGAATGAGTTTGAAGAGAGGGTTTCAATAACATTCATTCGAACCATTCAGGTAAGTGTTTGAAATGCTGTGAAATGTTTAGGGTGTCCTAGTGTTTGGTGTGTTCAGGGTATCTCAGTGATTGATTTGTCTTGGTTTGTGTCTGTTGTGTGTTTCTGGGTGTCTTGGTGTTTCTCGCGTGTTGTGTTACATGTTTTGCCAGTACTGCCTACCTTTCCTTTTGCCAGTACTACCTAGTGCTTCTTTTGACAGACTCGTCTCCGAGACCGGAAGGAGTCTCTACAGCTGCTGATGGACACCAAGGCCATTCATCCAGTCACCTTCCCCTTCAATCCCTCCTCACTGCCTCTGGAGACCATACAGATCCCCAGCAGCCTCAACCTGGGCTTTCTGACACGCGTGTAGAGTTCAACATTCATGCACGCACACGCACATATAGACGTGCACACGTGCTCATGTTCACATTAAAACCAGGTTTTTTTTCAGAGGCCGTGCATTGCTCCGGTGCATTTTCTTGTCATTGTTATAGTTACCTATTTCAGTATGCAATTTAGTTTGTTTCTTTTTTTACTTAGAAGGCAGGTATGGTTGGGTTAGGGTTAGGGTTCGGGTTTGATAGAAAGCCTTTCTTTTATGTTTTTAGTGGGGGGTGGGGCTTTAGGCAAGAGAACATTACCATGAATGTGCCAGTGGCCTTTAATCATTAAGCTGACCACTTTATTATAGTAAAAATCTGCGCTATAAGAACCATGCTACCTTATTTAAATTTTCAGTGAGGAAATATTTGAATTATGCTACTATATCAATTTGCTGAGTATATTTATTAAGTTAGAATTTAGAAAGGCTAAAACCAATAGTTTTCATTTTCCTCTCATAATTTTTAAGGTGAATAAAGCCTATTTCTAACACACAAAGCCCTTTTAAAACCAGGCTGAATTTAACAAACCGCTAATTCTCTTTCTAAGGTCTCAAAGAAAACAGTTTGTGGTAAAATAATAAATATTTAGTAAAAAAGAATAAAGACTAAGCTCTTGGTGGTGCCAGATATACTGGTATTTTGCTTTTGAGACTGAGTTGTTGTTACTACCATTTGCCCTACCACATAGACTACCCCCCACCTGTGACCGTCTTCTGGTGCTTCGTGTTTAAAAAAATACAAGACCTGTTTAATATAAGTATTACCTGTCATTTTCGTACAACGTTATGCGCTCCTAAATATAAGTTAAGGTTAGCTGGAGGAGGAATAAAGTGTGTAATTAAAATTAAAATCGCGTTGTACTGGAAAATGGTGCATTGTTTGAATAGTAAATTTCAGTGTTTTTTTACTTGTTAGTCATGTACTGTCATCATTTTATGTTTCATTCTTGGTTGGCTAAACTCTTATGCAATATCATAGAAGTAATTTATTCATTTAACCTAAAAAAATATTTTCGACGGAAACGGAGCTGATAGTACGCTGACAGTAACAGGTCAATTTTTTTTTTAAGTGAGCCATGAATTGGATTTAATCCACTCCTCCGGGGACCGCGTTTAAATAAGATTTGGAATATTGTTAATGAAGCAGAAGTGGACAATTTTGTAATTTAGTTCGTAAGACGGCTCTGCTGCGTTACAAACAGTATATTTCTGTTGTAAACTGTTCTCAACTCGGCTTAAGCAAACCCTCATCTGACAAATAATTATAATAATAATTACATGCCATATATGCATGGAAAGTTCTATAAATATAAACCACTACAGAGCGGAGAGGACGTCTCCAGTCAATTAACGGTAGCAAATGGAAAACGCGTTCAAGGCAACCCCTAGGGTGCGTTCGCACGCATTGCGATTGTTTTCCTGCTTCCAATAAATAGAAAAACAGTTCAAATGTATATACTGGAGTCGGTTACTTCTAAATCATTCCGTTGAAACGGCTTCTGCGTTAGAAAGGAACCACTTGTCTTAATCGTTGGACGGAGTTTTTTCCCCTATGACGTCATCGCAGCTGCGAGAGCAGTGACAGACAGGCTGAAGACCTTCGGACTCGCCTGCGAACTGAACGACTCAAAACATTGCATCCTCATCCCAATTTGCACCCAAAGATGGCGACTCAGGAGTTACAGGCAAACGACACATTGGCAACGCTGAAAACGGAGTCCGAAACCCTGAAGAGCAAGCTGGAAGAGGAGAGAGCCAAATTGCACGATGTCGAACGTGAGTTCTGAGAATCGGAGACTGGGCCTCTCGAATCAAGTCTCCACAGCTGGACGCTTTGGTCGTGGAGGAAGCCTGTTTGAAAACAATAACCATTATAATCTAATTGTAATGTAGTATCCATCCATTGCACAATTCTTTGAAAATAGAGAATTCGTAACTCTGTACTGGTCCACGATGCTTTAAGGGTTTAACTGAAAATTTGGATTATCGTTATTGTTATTATAATAACAATAATGATAATCAAAACCTTCAGTTAAACCCTTAAAGCCTTCTTAATAATAATAATAATAATAATAATAATAATAACAACATTGTTATCCATGTTGTATACCAATAATACGGTTACCATTTTTGAGTAAATCTATTATAATCTATCGTCTATTCTAAGTTTTTTTTTTATATTTTAAAATATTAATACAATAGCCTATAATAATGATGTATGCATAATTATCTTACTGATATTTCGATTACATCTACATGAATAGCAACAACGAAAAAAATCGTTTTCAAACAATAAAGCAGAATAATTCTACAGAGTTTCGTGGCAGTAGATTAGAGACCGTGTCATATTTTGTGTGATTAGGTGCCACCATTTCTGTTTGTACATCAAGTGGTTATATGACAAGTCATTAGCAATCCGAGTGTACAATATGAAAATATCGGAGAAAGCTAGCAGGCTGACTGACTCTTCGAAGCTGATCCCTGTCCGTGTCTGCGCCACACAGTTCATCAGGTGGCGGAGAATGTCGACGCGCTCGGGCAGTTCGTCATGAAGACGAGGAGGACACTCAAAGGACACGGAAACAAAGTCCTCTGTATGGACTGGTGCAGGGATAAGAGGAGAATCGTGAGCTCCTCGCAGGTAAGGGAGGAAGATGCAGATTTTTTGAAGTCTAGCCACTGTCCATGTTTCCGATCTCTGTCGCTTTTTATAACCGATATAGAAAAACGTATCGGGATTAAATGTGATGTGTCACCTGATCTGAGCGGTCCCGACCAGAACTCCGGTAAAGATTTCAAAAATACGGCACTACGTCGGTCCTACACACACACACTGGACAAACAGCAATCAGCCATGATTTTTATAATCCGAATAATTGCCATTGACCTAAAATACGCGGTTGGTCGAAGAATGAAGCATGCTGCTTTCTCTCGATTTTTATAACGATTACTTTAGATTGATCACGTGCTGTTGCTTTTGTTTCTTGTAGGATGGAAAAGTGATTGTATGGGATGCATTCACAACTAACAAGGTAAAACCGGCCTTGTTTAATGTCTCTGGGTGAAAACAGACTGGTTTATGTATTATATTGTTTCCTTCAGAGTGGGATGTTTTTGTGAAGTGTGTTCTCATGGCTGGACTTTGACATTGCTCAGTCAACGCACCAAATAAGTGGGCTCACCTTGGAGTTGGTCGTGAGAGCTTGTTGTAAACAGTGATGTCACTACCTGGATTCAAAGACAAGATAATGATTACTTTCCAGGGGGAAAGACTTAGGTACTTGACTCACAAGCTAATCGTTGCTTTTGTCTGTAAGGAGGTTGTTGCGACCGAGTTCGATTCTCCCAGCTACGGCGGTGTAGCTTGTGTAAATTGTGGTAAAAAACTGGACTGGGTCTGTTACACGTGCGTGCGTGTGTGTTTTACAGGAGCATGCTGTGACTATGCCCTGCACCTGGGTGATGGCCTGTGCCTATGCCCCATCTGGCTGCGCTGTTGCCTGTGGGTGAGTCTCAGTCTCAGTCTCTGTGCCAGTCTCAGCTCTGTGTCAGTCTCAGTATCAGTGGCATTCTCTGTCTCACTGGCATTCTAAATTTCAGTGCCATTTTTCGCATCAGTATTGGGAGTATTGGCAGTCTTGGCAGTATTAGCCCTAAATAATTTAATATTAGATATTAAAGCCTGCAGATCCGTGCAATGTGAACTGATTAAATGCTATGTCTGTGTCTCTTTTTCAATCTCACACTCAGTGGTTTGGACAACAAGTGCTCCGTCTACCCCCTGTCCCTGGACAAGAACGAAAACCTGGCGGCCAAGAAGAAGTCCGTGGCCATGCACACAAACTACCTGTCTGCATGCAGCTTCACCAACTCAGACATGCAGGTGAAGAAGAGGGGCCACCCCCCACAGACCCCTCCAGGTTCCCCGGAGCCCTGTCCCAGTTTGACCCATAGCTGTGCAAAGGGACGGAAGCTGAGGTCTTTTCCTCACTCCTTGAGTTGATGTTTGAAGGATTTTTGCTCACCATGGCATCCATGTTAAATTTTTTATTAACTCTACATTACTGGGCCAGGGCAAACAGGCAAGAGTCCGTTTATGAAGTCAAGCAGTGTGGAACCAAAAAGTGTTCTAAACCTTTTAACAGAAACCACACTGGTTTTTAATGAGCCTGCTGAAGCACATTTCCCAAGCTGTTAATAATTCACTGCCTGCTGCTTTTGAAGCTTTAGAAGAATCATGTGGCCGTCCATTCAGATCCCAGGAAAACCTTTGCAATTAAAACATGTTGTTGCTATAATTGTTTCTCAGGCGGTAGGCTGCAGATCTTTGTTAGCCTATGTAGGTGTAGCTGGTTGGTAACTTGGAGAGAAACCCTTTTCTGTGGCATCAGAAATTCCTTGGTTCCAGGGACAGTTTTAAGAGCAGCATTGGGACGGAAGAGTACTGTATTTAATCAGCTGTGGTTCACATAAATCTAGGACATTTTTCATGATCACAATACATTTAATTAAAGCTTCATTCTTGGGTTAATTTGTACGGTTTTGTTTACACCTTAGTTTACATTCGTGTTGGTACTATGCATTTTATTAGAGACCCATAGTAATTTAAGTTTTTGAGGCATTTTACAAAGTTACCACAAGAGGGCAGTAAGACCACCAGGCATTGGGTTTTCTTTCACATAGATTCAGTAGTATGTTAATGAGTTATGTTATCCAAGATATTTACTTAGCATAGCGAGCTGACATGATCGTTCCGTTTCAGATCCTGACATCGAGTGACAAGCTGAATTGACTGTTGCATTTCAGATCCTGACATCGAGCGGCGATGGGACGTGTGCTCTGTGGGACGTAGAAAGCGGCCAGCTGCTGCAGAGTTTCCACGGTCATGCTTCCGACGTTCTGTGTCTGGATCTTGCCCCATCTGAGACCGGCATCACCTTTGTTTCGGGGGTGAGAGCATCCACCCTCTCGACACTGTACACACCCAACTTGTACAGGGGAATTGTTGATCTCCCATGCTGTGCTGAGTTACTTTTCTGTGGTGTGGCAGGGGTGTGATAAGAAGGCTAACGTCTGGGACATGCGCTCAGGTCAGTGTGTCCAGTCCTTCGAAACCCACGAGTCAGATATCAACAGTGTCAGGTACGTCTGCTCAAGAAGCCAAGTTCTGGCCTTCTCTTTTATGTGTAACCAGAGAGTTCAATCACTCGTTAAAATATAAACAGGGAGACCACACACACATACAGAGAATCAGGGTGCACACTGACCTCTGTTTAAAAGACGACACACCTGTGTCTGAGTACTAAGGGTTCTGTCAGATGATGGTCTCTGTGTGTTTCTTTCCCTGGCAGATACTACCCCAGTGGAGATGCTTTTGCCTCTGGGTCCGATGATGCCACTGTGAGTTGGGCATCACACTTGTTACGCAATTGGCAGCGTTTATTTACTACTCAGCAGCAACAGTTAAGCTTTCTTTAATCGTTTGTGCGGTTTTGTTTAGTGTCCCCCCTCAAGGAAAGAGAGCGCAAGAATTGATTAATTGCGTCTGATCTGTTACTGAATGTCTGATGTTATGGTTACTCATTTCTATAACTGCCTCATCTGTGTTAACGTTGTTCAATGGATTATCATTTCACTTCTCTAATAATAACATATGGGTTCAGAATCTTTAACCTGAGCCAAAAGACATCCATGATGCTATTTGACCAGAACATGACTGCATTTTACATGGATCATGTTTCAGTACTCTTAGTGCCGTCGCTGGAAAGACAAACCTGGCGCTTTTGTTTCAGTGTCGTCTCTTCGACCTGCGGGCAGACAGGGAGGTGGCCATCTTCTCCAAGGAGAGCATCCTCTTCGGTGCCTCCAGTGTAGACTTCTCTCTTAGTGGTGAGGGAAGACCTGCATCACACACACCCCTGCTCCTGACCTGCATCACGTGCCCCCCTGCTCCTGATCTGCATCACGTGCCCCCCTGCTCCTGACACGCATCACGTGCCCCCCTGCTCCTGACACGCATTACGTGCCCCCCTGCTCCTGAAATGCGTGACACACACCCCTGCTCCTGACATGTGTCGCTTTGTTGTTCCTGACCCCCCGTCGCTTGCCCCTGTAGCTGCTTATAAGACTTGCACAATGCTGAGGAGGCATTTTGAACCATTTCTTTAGAAATCTGGTTCAGTTCATTAATATTTTTGGGTTGTCTTGGTTGCACAGCCCTCTTCAGGTCATGCCACAGCATCTCAATTGGGTTAAGGTCAGGATTCTGATTTGGCCATTCCAAGACATGAATATTCTTCCTTTTCAGCCATTCTTTAGCTGATGTGAAGGAGAGCTGCACTAACATTGTCTAATGGTGTCAATCCCAATGGCCAGGTCGACTGCTCTTCGCTGGCTACAACGACTACACCATCAACGTGTGGGACGTGCTGAAGGGAACCAGAGTCTCCATTCTCTTTGGTCATGAGAACCGGGTCAGCACGCTGCGGGTGTCCCCAGATGGCACGGCCTTCTGTTCTGGCTCCTGGGACCACACCCTGAGGGTGAGAGAGGGGCGATAGGGGTGGGCGTTTTGTGTCCTGCTGGGTCTCCAGGTTTCTGTGGGGCAGTTTTTGCAGGTGAAGGGAAAGCCACTGAGGGTCATAGCCCTGGTGGTCCCGCCCACACAGGGACCCTGTTGGCTTGCTTGGCACAGCATTTCTGTGTTACTCCGGGCTGCATTTCTGTGTTACTCCAGCGCTGTGTTTTCTGTCTTTTTTCCCCAACTCTAGATTTGGGCCTAAACCATTTCGTCAGGGGTGGAAGTACGCCCCCTTTTATCAGCGTGGCTGGATACACCCCCCTGGGCCCTGGCCCAGGTCTGAGAACAAAGCTGAACGTCACGCTGTGGGACGTCATGCTATGTTTCCGTTAGCCGAGGAAACCTGTCACCATACGCTGCTGGCATGATGAGAATACACCACCATACATACACACACAGTCTGCTGGCATGATGAGAATACACCACCATACATACACACACAGTCTGCTGGCATGATGAGAATACACCTCCATACACACACACACACACTGCTGTCTCCTTCAGTCCTCTGACAAGTAAAATGTTTCTTCTTTTTACTTTATTTTACTGTCTGTGAATATCTAACTTTAAGGCTTTCTGGGGTCAGAAAACATTGACAACAGTGTCTCATTTTGTGAAATTGTTGTTCTAAAACGAGAACTTCAGCTGTCACTATATATAAAAACATAATAACAAAATATGTTCTGTTTTTTGTTCAATTACATTTTGTAGTAATTTCTGCTATGTCTAATTGGATTTGTTTATTTTTATGTAATAAAACGAATTCGTACTATAAAAATGTATTTCATTTATCTTGGGTAACTTACAATGCAAGACTATAAGGCTAATGGCAGTAACAGACGATAAAAATATAGTGGAATAATATAAAATACGTCGATAGAAATATAGAGATAACTGCATCCTTTTTAACACAATTCACAATTCTTAATTTCAAATTGACAAACAATAACATGTTTATAAAGATAAATTACTGCAGATGACAAAGTGCTCCAGAAAAAAATATGTTTCACTAATCAGACACAATTTGAAATTTAGTTTGACTGGCACTCCACGAAGGGGGGTGAGGACAGTTGTCACCGACAAAGAACATGTTTCTGTGACGAACTTCGAGGAGGAGCCTAGAAAGAAAGCCCATAAATGGGGCTAGAACAGGAAGTGAGTTTTTCCCAAAAGAAACTGTAGTTCGGCTCCCCGTACACGGGAGAGAGATAGGTCTGATATCGCTGGGAGGGGGGGGTGAGTTTAGTTTCCTTTTTATCTTACCTGGTGCAATTGTTTCTCGTTAACAGTTTTTATTTATTTATTTTTTTACCTGTACTAATGTGTTTTTATTAAATCTTTGCCGGTAAAATTTGAGCAGCTGGGCTTTAGAATAACGACTCTTTGTGGGAGAGGTTCCTTTGTTTCTCGGTTAATTGACAGATGCGACGCACTCGAATATCGATTATCGCCGGTGTGATTACTCAATCGAAATACAACTGTCTGAACGGCGTCAAACTAGTGTGTCACACTTATTTCCAAAAGTAGTTCAGTAGTTGTTAAACCAACGTTAAGAGCGTTTTCCTATCGACTAATGCCTTGACACATGATGCTTATTTCAGATTGGTCTTTCCCTGCCCCTTTTAAAATGTTTTTTCAGTTCTCAGAGATGAACAAAAACAAAAGTTTGTTTTTCTTGATTAGCTAATTTAGTTTATTATCTTTACAGATATTTTTAGCTTCTTGGGTTTTGCCTCTTGTCCCGCATGTTGACACACCGTCAACTGCCAATTTGTTTTATGTTTTATTTGGTGTACACTTACTGGCTAAAACACGATGACCTTTCCTTTCCATGAGTAGAAAATGCCTTTTTTTATACTATAACCTTTATTAAATGCGATTAGTTGGTTAGTTTTGATTTGGTCCCAGCTTAAGTCTGGACAGCTGCACTTACTAATGGTGACGTCAGTATTGATGTCTAGAAGTGAATTCTGCATCAATTTTACACCCTGATTCTGTCCGAATAACTACAGAGGAGAGAAAGTCTTGACCTCACAAAGTAATCCTGAGAAATATTGAGCTAGCTTTTTTCAACTTTTCAACTAGAAAAATGTCCAGCTGGTTATGGACCGAGACCTTGCTGGTGGCAGAAGACTACATGAACTTCTGCGTGGGAATCCAGCGGATGCCTCCCAGCGAACCGGCCAAAGCCATGCGATGCCTAGCTAAGAAGATGGAGAGCCAGCAACAGCCGAAGCTCCACTCTCTGGTGCAGTCGTTCCTGGTGAACCACAGGCCCGACCCCTCCGCCGGCCTGAAGAAGGTGATGGCGGAACTAATGGGAGAGAGGCTGAATTGGGGCAGAGTCGTGTCACTCTTTGCCTTCACAGGGGTGCTGGCGAGCGAACTTTGCTCCCGGGGGGACAGCCCCAACTCCTGTCGAAGGTTGGCGGAGACGATGGCCGACTACCTGTGTGGGGAAAACCATGAGTGGCTGTTGCAGCACGAAGGCTGGGTAGGTTGGAATGTGCTAAATGTATCATCAAGCCTTCTTGGGGAAACCCGGCTACCTAAGCCTTTTAACCTACACCTTTGACTTAACCTCTGACGTGTTGCCGGAAACTGTCATTTTAGCCTCTTTGTGTCTGCAGATATACACGATTGATTTATTGCTGCCTGTTTGTACAAAATTGTATTTCCAATATGCTTTAAGGTTTAATTGAAATCATTTTTTAAACCCAGAGTGAGAAGGTAAGGGTTAAGTGAGCTGGGATCTATTCAGCTGGGAAGGAAACTTCATGTTCTGGAATGTTCTTGTTCACACCCACCCTTCCTGTGGGTGTTTCATTGTTGTGTGCATATTGTTATAGAAGGCTGAAGGAGAACTAGCAGTTTATTTTAAATTCATCAAAGGAAGTTTGAGACTGTCCTTTTTCAGAATCAACTCAACAAGCTTCAGCCCTAGTGTTACCGATGGCTACGACGGGCCTTTTTACACTGCCAACCCAATAATTTTTTAAATGAGATCTACTAATGTCTTGATGGAGGAATGTTAAAACTATGCAAACATTGATTGGGGTGTTGCTAAATCTCAGAAGCCTTTTTGAGTGTCCCCTACAGATGCCTACATTTGGCATGTCCATTTATTTAGGATGAAACCTGCAACCGCCTGGCACAGAGTTCTCACCCAAACTGGGGGAACGCCTATTTTTTAAACCATTTTACTCTGGTCTACTTCTATTTCTAACTCAAAGAATTGCCATTAATCTCACCTGGTAAGAGGCCCTAACCCTAACCCTAACCCAGGGTCCAGGCTAGCAGGTTGTGCCTGAGCCATCACTTCCAGATTAATGGTTCCCTTTCTCTTCTGTAGGGAGGGTTCAGCAAGTTTTTCAACACGGCAAAGGCTGAAAACCAGGAGTTGGCGATGAAGACGGCGCTCTTTGCTGTGGCTGGCTTGGGCATTGCAGGGATAACCTTTCTCCTTGTTTGCTAGAGAATCATCTCTCTCCCTCTCTCTCTTGTTCCCTCAACCTAGACTTAGGTCAGTGAGGTTGATGTTGGGATCATTGCTTTTTCCGATGAAAATCCAGCTGCCAGTTCCTGGCGGGTCCAACACGAAAAACCATGACAACTTCCATGTCGTTTTGGTGCTTAATAAATGGTGCATTCTTTATTTTTTATTTAAAAAATTTTACAGAAATGAAAGGGATTTTGACTTAAGGCTAGTGCTGGTGTTTTATCTTTGAATTCCTTAAAATGTTTAGACTGCCTTCTATTTTCTAATGAAAGTTGTATATTTTGAATCATTGTTAGGGAACGAAAATGAGGAGAGTGGTTTCCTATGTTGCATATCTCTTAATTTATTAAATGCATTTTCTTAAAAATAAACTACAGTAAATATGTTTACCTCAATCATTCAAAGTAGCTGGTTTCTGGGGGAAAATACTGATGTTGACACTGACTTTACAGGCCTGTATTACTGTGATCTCTGTTGAAGGAATATCGGAACCACCATGTTGTAACTCTTGGTGGTCTTTATGAGTAACGCAATGGCCTTGCACTGAAGTTGTGAGTAGTAGATAGAGGCTCCTTGGTGATGGCAGGTGCTTGGATTTATTACAAACAAACCCTATTAAAGGGAAATATCTAAACTGGATGTGAATTTTTTTTTTATATTTTTTTTTTTTTTTTGGCACAGTATATACATACTTACTGCAGCTGGGTAAGAACTGCCTTCATATCTCACTTCAAGCCCTCATGTTGCTAATACTTAGATTGGTGCACCCATGCATCTTTGGATTGTGGTCAGGTCTTCCTGCACTTTTTCTGAAAGTGAGTTCTGACCTGTCCAAACTCGAGTCTGTATCTGTATCAAGCTGAATCTCTCCCTCTCTTCCCTGAATGCCCAGAAGCCTGGACCTTCTCAAGAATATCATTAGATTGTTTGGGTGCCTTCAGGAATTTTTGCTTTGTCTCATGTCAGTGCTTGCCAGCAGCCTTTCAAAACAGTAATTGGCAGTGCCAAGGTAAGGTAAACGTACAGTAAATGCTACGTTCCATCAGGCAGTAGGAATAGCGTGGGTTTGGAGTTGATACTAGGTGGTGCTGACCTTACCAGCACCACCTAGTATCAAGCTAGGGACGTGTTTCCCGCAAGCCAGACATGACCACGATAAATCAACCTGGAGAAAGATGAGTATTAAGATTAGCTCTGATGGGGGAAACCTGCTGAAGTGGAATGTCTAGACGTTCTCAGAATGGCGCTGAAGAGAGGAATGTCAGCAGCTGTAGTTTTACTAGTGTTCGGAGGATAATGATCAGCTTTGGATAGATGGGGATTTCAGGATGGAGCTCCAGTGTTCCAGAAACAATGGACCCCCGTCTGCCCTGCAGCTTGGGCACAGACCAACTCCCTGGGCAAGGCTCTCCTCAGTCTTATCTGCTGTGTGGAAACCTGGGTGGGGAACTTCCAGGCAGACATTCCTGGTTTGTCTGTTTAAGTGGAAACTCCTCCCTAGGTTACCGTTAACCTACGCAGGGGTGGGGTGGAGGTCATAGATAGTTGTCTCTACGCTTTGTCTGTGTAGAGGTTTTGGTTTTCTTTTAAAACATGTTTATTGCACACAGCTGACGGTCACAAATTTGTTTTTTTTCAGCATCACCTGCAATCTTGCTGCCCTGCCCAATGGTTATAAAGTATACCTTAACTATGCTGTTAACATCCTCTCTAAACTATGTGCATTCTTCCTTTTTGTTGGGTTGGACAGTGGAGAACCAGTCCAGTTATTTGGCTGTCACACTCAAATTGA
Organism: Hiodon alosoides; assembly: GCA_025775065.1. NCBI lineage: Eukaryota > Metazoa > Chordata > Actinopteri > Hiodontiformes > Hiodontidae > Hiodon > Hiodon alosoides. The sequence continues at coordinate 46,416 of JAOYSI010003041.1, forward strand.
AGTTGGCTGCTTGCTGTTGGGTTTCCTAGTTAAATGTGTTCAAATTTAACTTTTTTACCAGTTAAAAAAAGGAAGAGCAGGATAGCAGATTTACTGTAGAAGGCTGAAGTTAGCTGTATACATGGGCCTCACTGTGTGTCACCCAAGGGACCCTTTTGACTGGAACACATAATCTTTGGACTGAAAGTGTCGTCCCCTGTAAAGGACAAGTTTGTTCAGGACCACAGTGCATTGACTGGTGTTCTGTTCTTACTCATTCTGCACTAGGCTAAAACCTGTGCAGCGACACCACTTGCAGAGTGTACCCACTGTGTCCCTAACAAAGTAAGTCAGTGTTGGCCATGCTTGCTGATAAACAGCTGAACGACTGGTTTAACCCTAAAATGCCTGTGTGTCATCTGGGATTGTGAGTGATGTAGAAGGCACCTGCACTGTTTGCACAATCATGCACCCTCTATGCCCTGTGCTGTCACATGATTGACTAATAGAACAGTGTTGGGTTTTAGTCTTGGAATCAAGAGCTTGGGCACTGCAATAGCATTTCCTTATTGCAAAACTACAGATATAGTTCTTTAAAACAAAAAATGCCAGTTCCTTCAGAGTTCTTATTTAACATGCCTTAGAAATAAGTTTGTGGTTTGTTAGTGTTTTTTTTTTTTTTTTTTTTTTTAAACGTACAAGAGCATTGAATAGTATCTTTGTCTTCTTGTACCTGGTATTACCCTTCAAATGTGGATTTGCATAACCATGTTCAGAAGACTGCTGCCAGTTTTAAGAAGAGTGACGCACTCGAATCCACAGGTGCTTTCGCTCACCCCCACTCTCTCTCAATGCTCTCTGCTGCCCAGCGGTTTATCCTCATAATTATGAAATCAAATGATTTTCGGTTTGTTATTGCACCCGTTTGTAAAGTCTTGAAAGCATGACAAAATAAAGTAAAATTGAACGGCGGAACAACGTCAGTGAGCGCGGCGTGCTCAAATTAATTTAGATGCGTTATCTAGGACTGTATCGCAGTGACGGTGGGGCTTTTCTGAGTGCGTTTTTACACATGTTTTATACATGCATTCCACAGCTTAAAAATATTAGGTGAAATACGAACTTTGTTTTACTTTCTATGAGGAAGCTATGTTGCCGCCTCGTCGAGAACTGATACATGAGTGAAGTCATACATTCGGTTTTCCTGCTACCCCGGTACTTCCCCTGGTTGTGGGGGTTTTATTTGGCAAATTAATGTGCCTTTGCCTTTCATGAAGTTTATAGCTTCAGAAAGCAAGGGGAATTTCCCCATGCTGACGATAACTATCAGTGTGCGCGGAATCTTCCCCGATTTAACTTCACTTAAGGCGCCGAAGCAGTGCATACAAATGAGGCTATTGATTTATTCAGTAACCGCAATGCCTACGCACGGCGAACGATGTGTTCTCAGATTATACAAAATAAATTTCCCGTTGTGTGGCTTTTTTACCAAAAGTCTTCCCAGTAGTTGCCTAAACAATTTTATTTTTAATTTTTTTTATTTATTAAATTGACCTTCATTGATGAAGTGTAGTGACCTCTGGCAGTTTCCGCGTGTAATTTCTTTGGTCTAATCTTGACTGTCGTACACTGAATTATTGCTATTTCTATGGAAAGTGGAGAAGGTAAAACCCTAAACCAGGATTTTTAAAGGTAAAAACTTAAAGGGCAAGACTGTAGTAGAAACTGAAGGCAAAATAAAAGTTAGGTGTTATGTGCAGGTGTTATGTTTGAGACCTTTTCTTGGAACCTGTTCAAAATGACCTCCTATTGTGGGACAATGGAAACCGGATTTCCAGTTTTGGCCCACGCATAATCTTGTTGACTTTTTATTTTTTAATTTTAAACTGATTCAAATTTGAGGATATTGAATGGCGGGCTGTATAATAAATGTTTTCTCATTTGTTAAGTACTGTAACGGGGATGGCAGGCAGCGTTTCCCCCGCCAATGGGCTTTCACCATCCCCGAAGGGGCTGTTAGGAAACCTAGCCCCCGAACTGTAAATATCGTTAACAATGTGTCTTAATGTTTCGTCCTTTGTTTAATGTGTTATGTA
>JAOYSI010003042.1:0-15498 GCA_025775065.1 Hiodon alosoides
GCATGAAACATTAACTTATCTTGGTTCATATGTCACAATGCATGTAATTAAGCATGTCGTTAAGGTGCAGCGAAGTGAGCGAAGGTTGCATGTCCATTGCAGGTTGAACCTTGATAATTAAGTTGCTGGTGATTCCTTAATAAACATGACTTGGTTGCACAACTTGCCACCCCGGGCCCTTCTGGGATTTAAGTCAGGAGTGATGGGTAGCTCACACTGCAGCATCAGAGGCGATATGCGAGTCCCTTTGCTAATTTTCAGGATTGGTGAACACATCGCTCTTGTTTTTTTTTTAGTCCTTACGTGTGCACACACTTCCAGCAGCCTTTAATTTCGCCCTTCTAAACTCTAGTGTTCGTCGGCTTCCAACCGCTCCCGTTGCACACATTTCAGGGGTCTCACCGGAGGGAAGGCAGTCCACAAGCTCCACAATCGCGTCTTTTCACATGGAGGAGAAATTTTAGAAGAATGAAGGTGCTTTTCTTTTCTCTGCCTGTTGTGAGCAGACCAGAGTGCTGTGAGGTGCCCACCGCTCCGATTGTACTATTCTCCCCTCCAACAGATAATATTCCCAATGCCATGCAGACTGAAGACTCCCACATGGTCATCACCGGCTCACTCTGATGACATCACGCTGTTTATTTACCCATGCCTGTGGCCAAAGTCCGCTGGGAGGCGAAACAGCATTTTCCTGCAGTCTGCCTTTGAGACGAGGAAATTGCTGTGGTTTTGGCACAAATGATGTCCAAGGGAGTTGGCTATGGGGTGGGGTGCGGCGCTGCATTTGGCTGGACACCTGGCTCTTCATTATCCTCGCTGTGCTCTCTCCCCTCTACGGGTAAACCCCGCCGCTCCCTGCGCGCCACACTTTCCGTAAACAAGGGTTCTGTTCCGGCACGGAGCGCAAAGTCCGGGGCTGGCTCTTGTCTGTGTGGGGGGTTTACACGAGAGCTGTGTTTGAAGACCCACAGGATGTAGGCTTGACTTGGGCGCCTAGGAAAGATTGTGAAAAGAATTGGTTTGTTTATTCTCTCCTCGGTGTGCTGGGCACAGATTTCTTCCTCTTCTCCTCCCAGTACAAATCTGAGGAGGGATGTTGTCTTTGTTTTGGTTACCAACATGCCTTTCAGTCTCTCGGACAGTCTCGCCTTTCGGTTTCCCAGACACTTCCAATGGATTCTTGGGAAACTGCAGCTGGATTTGCCTTTACCCGCGGACTTTGTGCGCCCAGTCATGTACCAGCCACGTCCTCCGGCCAAGAAATTAGCATCGTTGTTGTCAATATCCAGCCCTATTTAACTCAAATGGTTTCCTTTCGAATCTGTAGCGCCACCTTCTTGCAGCTGCTCATGCCGTCCGTGCCGAGGGCAGGGGGGAGGGGTACACTGGCTGCCTTCCAGTGCCACAAGCAGTTGGTAGGGGGGAGGGGTGTTGGGAAGTTGTGTTTTGGATTGGGGAGGTAAAAAATGCAACCTTTTCAGTCGCCTGGCGAGGCCAGAATCTTTCAGCTGTAGCAGTGATGTCTCCTAACACAGCACGTCGGACCGTGCTGCCGTTTAAAGGGAAGCGTTGAAGGATGGGGTGTATAGGTGGAAGAGAATGTGGCCAGGGGGCTTTGTCACAGTTCTGTCAAGTCCAACATATTGCCAAGGCTGAAATCTAAACTTCCAGGCCTCACACTCATGACCCCTCTAATCGACACCAAATTCTGGCCCACTGGAGTTCACTGGTATTTAGGCAGATTATACAGATGCCTGGTCACTATTGAAGCAACATTCTTGCCTTGGCTTTTAAAACCGATTTAAGCTCTTTTGTTCTCACTGTTTTATTAATTGAGCTCCTGGTCTCTGTCTCCTTCCTAAAGAGCTTTCAAGCAAGTTCAAGTTTACGCTTCCTGCCAGAGTGGTATTTCACCTCCGGTCGGCTGAGTGGTCAGATTGTGGTGACAGTTTCTTCCACTCGACCCCTCGAACATGGCCATTTTAGCACCCAGACATTGGTGCACAAATCATGGCCTCATGTGGAAAGGTTGTTTATCCTGGCAAAAGGATTTTTATTTACGCATTGACCGATGTCCCAGGAATCTAGGATCTTTTGGTAGAAAAAAATTTTAAAAGAAATTGCACGTTCCTGACAATTTTCAGCCTGGTACAAATGAGAGAGCTATGCTTGAATTGTTTGCTGGGAACAAGGATATTAAATCCCTCTAGTGTCTTCTTTAGTGGTATCACAGACCCTAACCCTAACAAAAAACTAATTTCCTTTTTCTGCCACACCAGATCTATTAGTTTCATGTGTACCTATTTTTAGCTTGTGCAAACATACAAACACACACACACACACACACACACACACAACCAAGGGATACATAGTGACGTGTCACATGTGTCACCCACACACCCATGAGCAAAACCTTGCCATGCACAAACAGAAAGAGCCTCCTGTTCAGCAATGAATGGAAGTGGAAATCCTTGGAATTAAGTAATCCATGTATGTCCATGCAGTTTCTGTATTTTGTATGTTTTTCAAAGAGAGTGTGACAGTAAAGTCAAATGTTAACCCATATTGACACACATGGGCCCCTGCAGCCTGCTGTTTTCACCTACAGAGGATCGATCTCCATCGGCCGGGGTTTACAAGTCGTGTGGTAGCGCCCTCTAGTGACGAGGAAGCTGGACCATTCATTAGGGGTGATTTGAAGTTGGGACTGAAGGAAACTCTGAGTGTTAAATGTATATTTTCTGGACTACCGTATTTGAACCCCAACAGAGATGGTAAATGTAACACTGAAATGTGGTTAAAACCCATTTAATTTCCCCCAAAGTGTGGAAGGCCTCTGTCTGAGATCCACCCTGTGCTGGGCAGTGCTCAGTCCCTCAGTCAGGACGTCCGACCATGCATGCCGCAGTGTATTCCGCTCCCTTGTCAGAAGTTTATTGGTACTGTTCCCAAAAATTCCCTGCACTTCGAAGTCAAAATTGAAGCAGCAAATCATGTTTTATTCATGCCGCATTATATAATCTTAGAAGCATAACTGCATAATAACATATTGTGTCTGTAATGAACTTGCAGTGTGTTCTGTTTACACATCTCTTTCTCTTTCACTGTCTCTCACACAACATGTCATCCTCAATCAGATGGAAACTTCATGAATGTAAACATTTTTTTGTAATAGTTATAATATTAAAACAATTATTTAGAAATATAATTATGGTCTTGCTCCGCCTCTGCGACAGTTTATCCTGAGTGGTTGGAGCTCGCTCTCTTTTTTTTATGGGAGGGGTTTAGAGTTTTTTTCTTCTGATGAGTCACAAGCCATGGGGGCTTTAGGGTCTCATAACCCTCTTTGAAATGACTTTACCTTTATTTGTTTCCTTAAATATTTTTCCAAAAATTTCCTATTGTTACATCCTTGTTTGTCAAACCTTATGGATTTCTATTTTGCTTTTAACTATGCGTGGCTTGACCGTAGAATTCCCTCCCTTCTGAACTATTCTTCAGTCCCCACTCATTTTTTATTAGTATAATCAACTGTTCTGGACTGTTTTGCCAGCTGATTCCCCTGGTGGGACCTTAGTAATTACCAGTTGCTTGGTGAGCCCTCAGAATATCATGAAATGCTGAGAACAGAGCAATATTTAGCAATACCAGTATTGGTTCCCACCATTGGTGCCGACATGATGTATGTGGTCTCCAGCACTATAATGGTTTCCATTAAAAAGTAAAGTGCTCCATCAGTGGGAATGGGAGGTAGGAATACATGTTTGCTGTTGTGTTACTGTCTTGTCTTGATGCACCCTTCTCAAGGCTGTGGCTTGAGGTGCAATATCTCTAAATACAGTGCAGTGGGACAAACAGCCACCCCTTGGTTTACTGGAGCCTCACCATCTGCCCCTCAGCTGGCTCCCTGCTGGGATAGACTGGGAGGTCACTATCTATTAAACTCAGTTAATCCCCTAACTCGACTCCTTCAGGGGTGACTATGCTTCAGGCGACAGCAGTGGTTGTTTCAGCAGCAGGAACCTAATCACAGGGTCAAGGTTGGCTGGGGGAGAATTTAGGGCGAGGAACTCTCCTTTGTCTTGCACAGCAGGTCCATCTGATTGTCAAAGCTGGGAGGAGATGGCCTTTGGTTCTGGATTTTCCTATGTGAACTAAGGCTATAAGGCCCAGTTCTCACAAACCGAATTCCGGAATGTTCCATTGCATTCTGTAGTTGCATTTTGGAATGGTTCCTTGTCACAACGAAAGCAAAAGTGATGTGAAAATGGCAAGAAATTGAGAATCAGCCCTTAAGTCAGGGGTTCTTTTTAGTTCCCCTCTATCCTCAGTTCTTAAAATCAGCAGAAAGCCAGTCGGGTGTTATCAGCAGGAAAATTGGAGCGACTTGCTGAACGGCCACACCAGGCTGTGCCCATAGGGTCTGGTCAGCCAGGGCATCATGTGACAAACAGGCCAAGTGTAGCCTGTACACAGGCAGCTGTGGGCCAATTTATTCATGGTGTAACGGCTGTGCTGGCCCTGGCAGATAAGGACCCATAGGTTGGGGGTGGAATTTGTGTCCCCACACATGGTCAGAAGGCCGCCCTAGCTATTACCCATTATAAAACCTACAACGCTTCCCAGAGTGTGTAGACGGGATTCGCGGTCCCACTGATTCTAATTTCCCCATCCGAGAAATTCCCTGGCGGAATGCTGTCCGAGAGCAAATACGTGACATATTCGTGTCACCTGGACATGGGTGGATGCTGGTGGTTCCAATTGGACTCGGTCAGCGCTCATTCTCTCTACGGCAGAGCCCACAGAACCGAAAATGTTCTTAATTGTTTTTTGTTATTTTTATGTCTTTGTGACATTATCTGAACATTATATTAAACTATTTGCACTGACCTAACAGACTGCCTTCGCCCACTTATGCTAGCTGGGTATTTACTGAAGCATTATAGTCCTCATCTCAAGGGTTCGACAGTAGTTCTGAGATTTTACTCTTCTGGTTGCTAGTTCAGTTAATCTTAAGTGGCAGCTCCTCTGTGGCCTCCAGTCATGTGCTAGTGAACTTGGAAGCTCACTAATTCCCATGGGGCAAAAGCCTCCAAACACATCACTCTAAATATTGGCATTCGAATAATGGGTTCAGGTGTTTTTTTCAGATATGCTCCAGGTTGGTCAGTTTGGTTGTATGAGACTTTTTAAAATTTCCAAGTAGTGCCAGATAAGTTGCACCACTGGGCGGAAGAAACCCTTGTGAGACAGTATGATAGTGACAGACCATTATTTTGACATTCCACACAAACCATCTGCCGCCTACAATGGCAACGACAGCCTTTCTCAGTTCAGTGGTGTTCTGAAGAATGCTGGACACATGCATTTGATATGCAATGTGTCCTTTTCTCCAGTGGGTGGTGGCCTGCTCCAGTTCGCCTGCCCCCTCCTGCTCCCCCTACCCAAAAGACATCTGAACACATTCAACAAGCTGAGGAATGCTGGTGGTTTGTTTTAAATCAGATCTTCCCTCGGAAACAAACTAGTCAACTCACAGTAAACTGGCGGGTCCTGTTTTTGCCATAAAGGTAGATCCTTTGGTGTCTGTTTAAACAACCTCTGACATGAGATTGACCCATGGGATACACGCTCGATTAAGGAGTCCCTTTGCACTCAACCTCAAAGTGTGGTGAGTCAGGCGTCGCGTGAACATTTTCACAACGTTTACGAGAATGTTAATTTCCTGTTGCGCTCAAAAGTATAAAGACTGCTTGCGTGCTCAGTTGTTTTTTTTCCTCCCTTTTGTTTCCGTGTTCCAGCTCAAGTCTGCGGTGCTCTGTTTAACGTCTGGTGTCCGGTTACCCGTGCAGCCTGGAGCGGAGGAGAGGAGCCCCAGCCGACAGTGAGCCTTCCTGGGATGAGCGGCCGCCCCAACTCCCCTGAGTCACCCGGCCCTCCAGGAGGTGAAGACAGGGTGCCAACAAGAGGTGAGCCGGAGATAGCGTCTCTCCCTCCCTGGGGGGCTTTATTGGCCCCGCCCCACCAAAAAAAGGAATGGCGGGCAAGGGATCCTTGGCAGAAGTGGGCATTCCACCCAGAAGGTTTTCTCCTTCTGTTTTTCTTGTAAAAGAACATTTGGGGGGGGGACATTTGAAGTTTAACCTGTTAAAAACACACTCTGGCGGATGCAAAACCTGACAGTCCAGTATCATGATATTGCTGCAGATTTTACTACCATTTTGAATTATATTTACATGCAACGTGGAGAAATGGCTTCTAACACCAGGTGCTAACCAACTGCAGAATCACCTTTTGACGATATTTTTATCAGAACACTGACAATCACACAAGGTGGAGGAGAGTAGACTGACAAGTGCTCGGTTGCCTGGCGTTGCTGTCTTCTAAGGCAATGGGCAGGAGCTTCCTCAACTTTGGTCTCGTTGGCTTAGATAAATTAAAACTAGCCTATACTCTACAGTATATACCATTTATACAGTGGAAACTTTCCTCTCAAATATTCAATATTCCCCCCACTTAAAATAAAAACATTTCAGAAATGTTCTCTGTGACAAAAATATTACAATTATCTGTTGTCTTACCTAGACAAAGTAACCGAAACTCAAAATCAATCATTGTAACTCCTTCAGAGTGATTGTTTTTTGGCTTTTCTCACAAGTCTCCTTCTGGGTTTTGAGAGGCGGCCTGTTCTTGGCAGGGCTATCCAGCTGCCACTTCCTGAATATTGATACAACTGAGCTCACTGGGATATCCAAACATTTGGGTATTATTTTGTATTCTTTTCCTAAGATATGCGTTTGTATTACTTTATCTCTACCTGTCGGTTGAAAGTGTGCTGTCTGGAATGACATGTCAAAGAGGTGAGCGTTGCAGGTGGCCAGGCTCCCCTCACAGCCTGGGAAACGCATGGGCTGTGTAACCTGAGGAGCCTGTCCCAATGCGTAGGCTTCTGCCTCAGCACCTACCAGAGCTCTCTATTTAAAAGACAGGTCAGCGATTATTGCGACAAACGTGAGGTCTCCGCTACCAAAGCCTTTTTGATGTGCTCTGTGCACTTTTAGCCTCCTCCGAATGAATCTGTGGTCTCAGGAGGCACTTGTGCTGGGATGTTACACACGCGCACATGCTCCCACATGCACACGCACATACACCCAGACACACACATGTTGAATTTTAAAAGGTAAATCAGTCCTGTTTTTTTCTTCACTGGTTTGTGTCTTACCCCAAGGAACAGTTCATTATGGAGTGGACTAGATTACATTAATAATATCTGCAAAAAAGAGAAATATAGAAAGCTTTATGTCCATATTGTAGCCGTATTGGACTGCTGAAGATTGCCTTGAAGTGGCCATGGGACCCCACAAAGGCTTCACTGCCTGTCCCTGCCTGTCTCTGCCTGTTTCTGCTGTTCTCTGCCTGTACATTCTGTTCTATGCCTGTCTCTGCTGTTCTCTGCCTGTACATTCTGTTCTATGCCTGTCTCTGCCTCTCTCTGCTGTTCTCTGCCTGTACATTCTGTTCTATGCCTGTCTCTGCTGTTCTCTGCTTGTTCATTCTGTTCTCTGTCCGTTTCTGCCGTTCTCTGCCTGTCCATGCCTTTCTCGGCTGTTCTCTGCTTGTCTCTGCCATTCTCTGCCTGTCCTCTCATTTCTTTTCCTTTTGTTGCCTACTGTCCAGAGATTTATGGTAGGAGGCATGGCTGCCACTGGGTGGTGTTAGTGTGTCTTCTGTGGGTGGCTCATGTTACATCCTAGTTCTGCCCCATAAAGCTACAGTGTTAATGATGTTGCTGGGAACGTGGAATGATTTGCAACCCATTAATTTCCCTTTATTTGGCTGATGGAGTTGTATTTGTGCGTGCGTGTGTGTGTGTCTCCGTACTGCAGGCCTTCCACACTATTGTGTTACAGGGGACCCCCATTTCGAGGTCAAAGGACTCAGGCAGCAGTGGACAGCTGACCCAATAGTGATCTTGCCCTGTCCTATAAAGAAGCTGATGCTGCTTTTTTTTTTTTATGTCTGCGTGGAAGGTCTCTCGCTGCAAAACTAGAGGACCTTGAAATTGAAAACAGGGTTTCATTTTTCGACACCTCCCACTCTGATGGGTAGGAGGACAGAGTGTGCCTGCAGCTCAGTCCGGAGTCAGGTGGTGGTTGAGAGTGAAACAAGGGCTTTCAATACCCAGCTCCAGGCTCCCTCAAGCGGGGATGGCACCGACAGGCCATCTGACTCCAGGGAACTTGTGGGAGAGCAGATCTGAGATCTGAAATGCTGGAACTCTTTGTTGAATTTCGGCTCCCTGGTCTTGACCGCCCCTTTCGGAAAGCACGCAAGGACAGGGCCTCTGTTCTAATTCAGTTAAGGTTTTTTGTCCACACCCCCCTACCAGTCTTTTGACTCAAAAGAGCATATGAATAAAATATATGGATCTTACAGAGGAAGCCATTTTTTTCTTCCCAAATACCAGAACTATGCTCACGTTTTCCTGAAGGGACAAAACTACACACTCTTTAGATGAGGCGTCACTTTTCCAATCTGGGTTCGTTTGGGGCGAATCGGACAGGACGTCGCAACCTGTCCCCGTAACCTGTCGATGGGTCAGTGGCAGCAGAGGAAAGGGCTACAACAGTGGGAGACAGCTGTGGTATCCTGTTGGGGGTCGGAAACGCTACACCGCTGGTGTCCGGGAATTCTCGTTTTCCTCTTAGCGTTGTCTCGCTGGCAGCTGGAAGACATCATTCCGTCACTCTCGACAAACCTGATACGTCCAGCCCCCCTAGCGTGCATATACTCACATGCCAGAGCGCATGGCACACATCGTCACAAGATACAGACTTGCAAACAGAACTACGTACACACTCACACAAGCTCAAGCTGACATGAAGGATACACAACCTTGCTTATTCTGCATAGTAAAGACCCACACACTCATGCACACATCCCGAGTACACTCTCACCATACACAAAGAATGATAAAAGTTGGAAGGATTTTTAAAGTTCTAATATACATATATTTAATATAAATCAGTTAAGTGTGAAGTTGCACTTTATAAGAACATTTGCTAGGCATAATTATAATAAAATAAATATGTTTACTATTGTTATTATTATTATAGGCATACAGCACTGGCCCCTCACTAAGCAGGCCTAGTTATATGTGGTTCAGAGATCAGGAGGAAGCATAGTCAGAGCTAGCCAATCAAATCACTCTTTTCATGGGGTTCAAAAAAGATCTGGATCCTTTGTCAAGGAATTTTTTTTCCTTTCCTCTCAAAAGGTGAAGTCCATTCACTGATTTTCATTTTCCTCCCCAGAGTTGATTGCAGAGTTTGAAGGGGGGCGGGGCAGCGAAGGGTAGCTAATTTCTATGCCTTTCTGTCCCTGTCTTAAAGTGAAACTGCAGCGCCTCACCACTGTGTGTATGAACTATGAACCACGGACAGCTACAATGCCCCCGTCCACTGCCTATACACCTCTTTTACCTTAAGCTGTGAGGAATTTGCAGGTCTTTCCCACATATACATCACATACACACACCCAAATGCACACTCCACATACACCACACACACAGATGCACATGCATCAGATACACACACCCAAACACTCACACTCACACTCACACTCACACAAGCCCCACATATACACACAGACGCTCCAGATAAACACGCTCACCCAAGCAACACATACACACACATATAAACGCACTTACACACAGTAAGCCGTGCTGACTTTGTCAGGGAGTATAGTGAACAGGATAGATGAGTGGGGGGTGGGGGGGCTGTATGGTGAAAGGCAAAGTTGCCTGAGCAGCAGAATTCTTTTTCCTCTGTTCTTTAAGGGGAATAGATGAAAAAGAAAAGGAAAAAACACCCTTGCGTGTGGGAATTGTTTTATTCCCCAGCCTTGTTGTTTCTGCAATGTTGTTTTGGCAGAGGCTAATTCAGTTTACATAGAGTTGCTCAGTGTGTGACTGTGTGTGTGAGTATATGTTTGTGTGTGTGTGTGCGTGTTTGTGTTTGTGTGGTGTGTGTTTGATTGAGAGAAAGAATGGAGCACTCGGCTACAAGGGGAGATTATTAAGGAGAGGGGGGAAACTGTGGTCGAATGAGGAAGAGAAGAGAAGGGCCTGCCGTGGCAGTGAGAGAGAAGGGGGGAGGAGAGGAGGGGAGGGGCTGTGCTGGAACAGACACCAGGGGAGGGAAGAGGGGAGGAGGAGGAGGGGGCTCTCATTCAAACTCTCGGCTGTCGGCCGCCGTGTGCTCACACAGCCTCGCAGACAAAGAGGGGGAGAAAGTACCCAAAAAAAAGTTTAGGAGAGGAAGAGGAGGAGTAGGGAAAGAAGAAAGACGGACGTGTAAGAACCCGAGAGATTGTACTGAGCGTCAGAGAGACCGAAGTGGGACTGACTGCTGAGAGACGAGGCAGCGATGCAGGGGACAGACTGGGGTGAGTGAAGCCCTAGGAGGGGGAGAAAAGTTTGTGTGTGCGTGAGCGTGTAGAGCGAAGGTATCGGGGATCGTACAGACGGGGCTGCCCCGGATTTCCAAGGCATACTCACTTAAGAAGTCATGGAAGAAGGGGGAAATAAAAACCCTTAGGTCTGAGTGTGACTGGAGTGAACGCAGGGTTAACAGTATTTCTATGTTTTCTTCTCCCCATCCCAAGTCTAAAATGAAGAATGTGTGTACAGTAATTTGGGGAAAGTACGGAAAAGCCTAGGTGGAAACAGCCAATTCTGGGGTTTAGCTTTCGGATTTTGGCTTGAGAGGCCATTGTCCACTCGCTAAAAGGAAAACAGAAGACAGTCACAGGCGAAAGGAAAAGTACTCCTGGAATGTGAGTTTACCAGTCGGGCACGCAGCCAGCGAGCGTTCACTGTCCCGTTGCCAGTGGGTACAAGCGAGGTGCGAATGGTCGGCTAGGCAGAAAAACCTCTTCCTCGCCACAGCCCATCGATTCCCAGGCCAGGCTAATGGGCTTCAGGGAAAGAGGCGACATTTCAGACTCATCGGACTTTTGTGGGGTGGGTGGAGAAGCTTCATGGATGGTCTGGAGATTTTCAGCTGTATAAAACATTTTTTGTGGATTGGGGGGACCAAGGATGGTGGGGGTTAAGGGAAATGAAGGGAAGTTTCAAATGAGTGGAGGAGTTGAGTGCTGTGATAGTGGGGCGGGCGGCAGGGGGGTTGGGGGGGTGAGGTAACCCTCCTGACAGAGACAGACATTGTCTATCAGAATGAAAGATTTTTTTTACTTATTTTACATTTACATATTTTAAGATACGTATTATTTTGAATTTAAATGGAATACAATTCAATTTTGTTGTTTCACAAACTCGAGTTGTGCCTAAGTCTGACTAAAACCTGTTCATTTTTGTTCTCTCAGCCACGGAGTGCTGCGTTCGTGCCTACACACTCCTCTGTGGGGTTTAAACTTCTCCTGTTCTCCACTCGAAGCCTCTCCTTGGGTGTCTATAAAGTTGTCGAGTTGTGCTACCCTGCAGGCATCTCTGTTGTCCACGATGTGTTTGAAAGTGGGAGGATTTAGGGTAGAAGTAGGGAAAGTCGGGAGTTCCCGATTTGTTGACAGTTCCCTTTTGTGCCACTGTCTACGTTAACCCTGTGGGGGGCTTAACTCAGGGGAGCAGAGTGTGAACATTGACAAGTCCGTCTTTTCAAAGAACAATCATACCATGGCAAATAGAAAAGCCGGGGGGGAGGGCAAGGTATGGGGGCGTGGCTCAGCTGAAGTCAACTTTCAAATCAGGGCAAAAATGGAAATAATATCCATTTTATATTATATTATTAAATATTATTGCTCAGCTCGGCACCTGTGAAGAGCGATTGGGTTGAGATGTGTGCATACTAGAGACATTTGTTATACCTGTTGGGACACTCTGTTCTCTAATGGTCCCTTTGTGCATGGCGAGGTGCCACCAGGTGTGTTGAAGCCGTTCGATCAATCTGCCTATCAAGGCAAGGATTGCTTATGTCCACAGACTTGTTTGCCAAAAGTTTAAACAGGAATGGAAATCGCTTTCGGAATATGGAAAGTTTTTCAGGCGCCGCCTGGACCCCTGACAGTAAGCTCTTGTGTGGAAGTGGCCGGATCCGTCACCTTCGCCTCTGTGTAGTCGGTGAGGCATTTCTTAACCCCCCTCCTGGGGGCTGTGTTTGGAATACGCTGTGGGGGGTGGATTCCGAAAGGGTTCACGTCACTGTTTTCCACTGTGTCTGCTAATTTGTGGATACAGGAGGGGGTCCACACTGTCACACCTTTACTCATACTCACATACAATTCACGCATGCGGTCCCCACTCCGGTTTCAGACTGGGAGGTGTCGTCGTAGAGGTTCCACGTCTGAGACGGTGCCTGCCTGTTAGCTTTCTGGAGCCCGTGGAGGCTGCTTCGGGTCGACCTACCTAAGGCCGACGGAATGAAGCGATTGGTAACCAGCCGCTCGTTAATCCGGGGAGACGGTAACTGCGGCGGGAGGGGGCGTTCCGTGGCCTTCCAGCTGTTCGGGCTGTGGTTTATTTTTTTTTACAAGTTTATCCGCTTATCCCCGGCTGCCGGCGGTTTTCCTGACGCCTCGCGGCAGGATCAGCTTACGCGTAGAAAATGGACACGTCTGTGTTTCCGTAGCTACGGTTCCACTCTGACGCCGCGCCTGTCGTCTGGCCTGTGGTTCGTGAGCGAGAGCCTCGCAGCGCACACTTTGCCAGGTGTATCCCGTGCCATGTACCCTATTGCATAAACGCATTAGTGATGACTTTGGCTTGGTTCAGTGGAGAGCGCTGAAGTCACAGATACCGATTATGTGGTTTATGTACAGAATTCCTTCACATCCCTGTAATTCCTGCGCCTGGCTCCACAGGAAATAATAAACGTTTCAAGGTCTTGCCGTGAGGTCATCGCTGAGTGTCATTAGGGGCCTAGTTTCTGAGCATAAACCTGAGCCTGGTGGTGGCCAGCTGCCTTGCCCTTGATGCCCAACTCTGGGACTCCCTCTGTCACAATTGTTTGCTGGTGGATGATTGCGCATGGCGCACAAGCAAATATTTTCTTTTTACCTGCGGGGCTTTTCTCAGACCGGGGGGTCTCAACAAATAAGCCTTCATCCTCTGACTACCGGCGACTGGAAGGACAACTAGTTCCTTCACTAAGGAAGTTGTCGCCATTATCGCACTGCAATTTCTACAATATCACAGTGTTATAGACATGGGGGCCCTCTTACAGACCAAAGGCTATTCTCTGTGGCCTGCATGTTTGATGACACATTCCGACCATTCCTGTTTGCCTTGTGATTATAAGGGTCTCTACGCAAAGTGTGAATATGTGTCTGGAACCACCATGACCCTGACTAAGTACTTCAGAACCTGTTATCACGAGCTGTGGGGTCGGTCTGTGCCAGGCAACATCAGCAGTCGCCTTGCTCCTCCACACACTTTCACTTTGGAGTTAAGAAGCTGCTGCTGGAGTCCACTTGGTGGACGTCCGACGTCCTTGACCCAGTGTGGCCCAGAGCATCTGACTTACTCTGACCCACCAATTGGCAATAACACCCCCCCCCACCCCGAACGCTACGGCTCCACCCACCCCATGCAGGGTAAGGAAGGAAGTAGGAATAGTCTCCTTCAGTCATAGTCTCCTTCTCCTCTTTTTCCTCACTGCAGGCTAAACAGCCTGCGTGAGATGTCTGGTGTGTTTGCATGCATTTGTGTGTGCGCGTGTGTTTGTAGGGCAGGGGGTGGGTGCTCCACCTCCTACATTACCGCAGAATTAATGGAGCCCAGATGCTCTGAGGTGGTCAAAAGCCCGCATGAAGGCTTTGCTCCAGCCTGAGAGGTGTAGGCCTCGAACACCGTTGCTACGGGTTCAAACACAGACTGATGCAAAAGTGAACAGGGAAATCGTTAAGAAAAAAATGACACTTTGCCCCTTCTCAACATTGGAATATAAGATTTGTTTACAATGCAATTATTGTGGCAGCATGACTACCAGGTGGGAAGATGTGGGCTAAAAATGAACCACGTTGGTTATGGAGAGGATTGTCCTGTGACTGTAAAATATCACATGCCGCCACGTCGCCGTTTCAGCAGCTGTGAAGGGGCCATTCACACCTGAAGGTCCTCCACACCTCTTCTCATCAGATGTACAAAAAAATCCCTGCGCTGTCTGCATGTGATCTAATTTTCACAGATTCACTCACACGCTGACATACAAACACCTGCTGTCTAAATGTGATCTCATTCTCTCTCTCACGCACGCACACACGCACAAGCACTTCTGTCTATGTCTGATTGCAATCACACACAAAGATGGGAGGGCTGCAGTTGTTTTTGTTACATCTCTCTTTGTATTGTAGTCAACCCAATTGCGTGCTTTCCTTGAGAATAATTTAATGCTCCATTTTTACATGGGTGCCGGGTTTTATCAGTTGTAAATTCTCTAACGCACATACTCACACAGACACTCTCTCTGACACACACACATATACTCACCCCCACACATTATTCACACCCTGGCACAAACAAACCCACAAAATGCAAATCATTAAAACTGGGTTATCGTTATTGGCTTCCATACTTTAAAATGTAAAAAGATACTGGTAATGGTTTAGACATTGAAGAACTTTAGATTTAGACTGAGCATATGTAACTCTTTGTGGGAACATGTTTTGCGTGGTGGGGATTGTTTCACTGGCTGCAAGTTTAGTGGCTGCTGGTGGAGACTGGGGGCAGTTCAGCTATGCTGCTACAAAAACAAAACCCAGGTGTTGTGTGTGTGGTTTTGTGTACAGACAGGAGAGCTGCTCGCATGATGTCGTTTGTGGTGTTTTTAAGCCGAGTTAAATATGTCATACTCTTTGCTGACTGGTTGTTACTCTCTCTGTCACTCACTTTGTAAATAGTATAATGTGTACAGTCATCATTGCCCCACCCTTAAAAAAGTCACATGGTGAGACAGAGACACAATGTAGTAACTGGGGAGGTCGATGTTAAAGCTCTTGTTTTCCAACATGCATGCGGGTTGGGCTGAAAACGTGGGCATGGTGATCTCATCACACGCCGTCGCTAATTAAAAGAATAGCTTTGAAAGTGCAGGATTGAGAACCTGAGGCAGCAGCTAGAAAAGGTTTCCTGGCACTGCTCAGTTTGGCACCGGGAGAGGGCCGTGCGTGCCAGTCTGGCTGTTTCTTTGTGAGGAGGAGCAGCATTAGGGGGACGGCCCTGTTCCGTCCATCTTTCTCCCATTTTACCCGTCGGGACAGGAACCCTCGGTACCACAAGGGCTGTGTGTATTATTATGTGTGTAGAAGCTTTTGTTTAACTGTTTAGCCCACTATATTTTAATGGCAGCAAGGCCATGCCTCAGGAAACCTGAACTGACGCAATTGTGTAAATGTACTTCCATGCGTTGGTGTGTGTGTGAGAGAGAGAGAGAGAGAGAGAGAGAGAGAGAGAGAGAGAGAGAGAGAGAGAGAGAGAGAGAGAGA
>JAOYSI010003043.1:0-15497 GCA_025775065.1 Hiodon alosoides
ATATATATATATATATATATATATAACCAACTACTTCTCATTAACTATGTTTCCATCCAAGAGTTGCCCGTTTAGCTGTAGCGCATAAACTTGACATTTCCAGCTTGGAAACACTTTTTGTCGAGAAAATAGGCATTACCGGAAAAAAGGTATCCTGCGCACCGTGAACCGGTGGCACAAGGTGCACCAAGGAATTCCGGTACGCAATTTGCGCTACATTTGGCAGCCTGATATAACGCGGCATCAATTTCTCTTTAACAGCTGTACACACAGCATACACGCATCGATGGCCGGACGTTTTACTAACTCCGAAAGTTTCCCCTACTACTCTCTAGTCTGCGCAGGTTGCCAGCTTAGACAGGTCCAATGGCGAGCCGCTTTCGGGTCAGAACCGGTGGCTGGTGGGCGCAACATCAGGACCAGTCAGTCAGCACAGCATTTCAAACGTCGGCCGTGACATCCTGAAATGTTGCAGCCCGAGCCTTTCTGGAAAGTGTCTCTCGACCACATCCTCCCAGAATGCCGTACTGCCTGGTCTCTCCCAGACCCATGGGCTTCATCGCATAAGGGCAAGTACTAGCAGTCCTATTAGACGTGCAACTGCTGCATTTTGATGTCGTCTTCTGATATTTCCTGATATAGCAAATATTTGTGAAATTAAAATGACTGTAAGATGGCCCATATCAGTTAATTGTCTCAATACTCTCTCCATTTTAAAAAGATTTGAAGAAAAAAAATAGGGATATCTGGGACCCAAAAGGTGCACAATTTAAACACAAAGATAAACACAAAAATCAGTATGGAAACGCCTCAAGGCCAAATTTCTTTAGCGCTAAAACAAAACTTCAGCGACAATGGGTTTTTTTTCAAGGATGACGTCATTACGCACACCAGTTTATCGCCAAAAGGCCAGTTGAATGGAAACGAGCAAGAGACAGAAAATTTCGCTTACATTTTTTACGCATTTTTCCCTTTGTCGATAACAGAATAGGGCAAAAAGTAGATGGAAACTGGCTTTATGATTCATTCTTAACCTTAATGACCCCTTCTTAATTCTCAGTTTAGCAAGCAACAAATGACTTAACATTGAAAGATTACTTTTAATCTGCCATCAGAGCTGTCATTACAGATGCATTGCGGTAACCTTGTGACATCTCAGAACTTACTGCTGCTGAAGGATGGCTGGCTGGGCTGGAAGGTGGTAAAGAATCATCACCAGGCTGGTCAGCAGGCAGCCCAGGACCAGCCCCGAGCTCATGGACCAACATGACCTCTTCTGCCTGGGAAACTCTGGAGCTCTGTAGTGGCTGAAGAAGAGGAGATGTGTCCACCTAAAACAGTGTTTTATCATCCCTGAAATGTCCTGGAAGTTCCGGTATTTCTCTGGCCGGGGGCTGCTGTTCCTCAGGCCTGCCCTGTGCTGGAGTCTTGCCACACACAGAGGCAACACTTCTAGTCTCTGAACCACTTGAGTCCGTCAGCTGGATTTCTTGGCCATGTTGCTGATTTGCATGCCCTGCGGTTTCCACTTGTGCCCAATTATTTGGGACTGCGAGTCACACCGACAAACTGCCAGTCCCCCCTGAGGCTGCGTCTGTGTCCCTCGCCGCTATGTTTATGGAAACGGATTGTGCCAGGGGCCCTCGCTTGAAACCATCCTCCGTCAGACTCAAGTGTCAATTAGCCGTCAGTGACGTCAGGACCGACACATCAGGTGTCTCCAGGGTAGCCAGTGAGCGGCCTTCTGGGTTCTCGTGCTCAATGTCCATCCACCCGCATCCCAGACACGTGACCCCCGGAGCAGTGTGGCTTCGCGGGGTTGCCTGCGTGCTGTTAAATCCTGGAGGAATGGTATGTTTAAAAAGCTCCCGTTCCGCCGCAGAGAGGAGCGTTAACTGAGGACAGGGAATGTGCAGCCACGGTAGCTGTCAGTGACTTTCACTCCAGTTTGCATTTCTCACAGAACCTGTTCTGCCAGGTGAATTAATTTCCTGCAGCTCCCAGGGTGACTGCAGTTACCTAGAGGTAGATTTTGAGTCGGGCATTGGAGGACACAGGACGGGTCTCCTGCTCAGCTCACTGTCCACAGCTGTTGGTTCCTTTGTAAGTGAGCTGAAACAAAATAGAGGTGATAAAAGTGACTTCTTGCCACTTCTCCCCTCCCATAGGCCCCCAACGTTCACTCTAAATAATATTCTTGTTTCTTCTCCAGCTGTTTTGTAAGTCTTTTGAAAAAAAAAAGTCTTTGTCTTTGAACATGTATGTTCTTTGTGCCCTTGTTCTTGATAAATAAAACATTTAACCACAAAGTTACAACAACTAAAGAATGATCTTTTCCACCACAGGTCATTATTTCTCTGATACTTCATAAGTGGTTAAAATGTCCACCTCTGTCCTGCCGTAGTATGCATGGGAGCACTTTGAATGAAATGTATTTCCACTGTATGGTGTTACTGTACAGTGTTACAGAGGCCAGGGTTGCCCGTGTTCTGAGAAGATGACGGTCTAGAAGCTAAGCTAGAGGAGAAGCTCATTTCATTTCTGAGGGTTTGCCTGCCATGTGTCACACCGAATAAATGTCAAGCGCCATTTCGCCGCATGGTTTTATTTGATTTGCAGTTTTTAAGGTTATAAATAAGGGCTTGTCCTCTGACGAATTCTAGTACCTGAGCCTTCTGGTTCCATGAGGTCTGTTTTGCCTGCTTCATTTGCTCTTTGCCTATAGTGTAAATTGCCTACATGAGGGTTCGAAGTAAGATTAACGTCAACAATCCTCAACTTTCACTTGAGCTTAAATAAAGAAGCACTTTACCTTTCTGAGGAAATCCCCAACACGTAGAAACACTTGGCTTGAGTTTCCCAGTATAGAAAGCAGGACACGGCTCTCTCTCCCTCTCTTCTGCGCCTTTTGGAACCTGTGGTAAACTGCGAAACTGAATAATCAGATTAGACGGCTTCCTCCTCTTCCAGCCTCCTGTGACACTGCCCTCTCTCCCCCGTGCTCACACGAGCCCACTCTATGTGCGTGTGAGCATACATCTGTCTCTGAGAGGGGAGAAACAAAGAACTCAATTGTGCTTTCCCCAGTCAAGGTAAAGTCTGCATCAATAAATTGATAACGGTTATCACTATCAACATGGTGAAAGAAGGCAAACACATTTGAACGGGACTGTCGGGATCGTTAATGGTGTCGGCTTGAGTCAACAGGGCTTTAATGATAGTGACTCGTTTTGACGTTTTTTTTTTTAATGACTTGGTTGTCATAGTGTCAGAGGGGTTAACGACTGTAAAAAAAAAAAAGAGCATTGTAAAACTGAATTGTCCGAGGCTGGTTCAGGTCTCAGGTACCAAACACCAGTCTATATATTTTTTTTACTGGCAGAATAAGAAAATTCTAAAGCAGTTTTAACCTGTTCTTAAAAATAACTGGTTGTAATAAGCTATTACAACCATCAATACATAAACAATTCATCACAGAAGCAGATCACAGGGGTCTGGTGGGGATGTGAGATGAGTGTGCCTGGGAGCTGATCCAGTGGTTGCTAAGGGGGTGAGAGCGAGGCTCTTGTGGCGGATCCTACCTGCAGCAGGGAGCCAGTGGAGTTTGATCGGGAGGAGTCAGAGTCTAACGTGATTATGGGATGTCCTTTTGCAGATGTCTTGGAGCCAGGTGGTGATACGGGGGAGTACAGCCCTGGGCCACTCCTGTGGCACGGCAGTCTGAGTAGGGACCAGGTTCAGTTTTTTGAGCTGTGATTTGACGCAGGCTCGCTTACTTGAGCTGACTGATCCCAGATTGGTAAAAGGTTACCTTCAGACTGAAGAGACTTGTAGCTCTCGGGTTAGAAAGTGGTCTGGATTTCCTCCACGGGGGGTTTTGCAGCTCTGAGTGGGGCTTGGGAGGCCCACAGGATGTCCGAGAGCCAGGGCTTTGGAGGAAGCTTTCTCACTGATGGCTCATAGAGGAGGACACCATAGACTCAGGAGTGGCTCAGTCAGCATGAAGTTAGGTAGAACCAGTGATGGGACTAGAGAAGAGAAGATCTCTGAAGACAGGTTGGAGGAAAACAGAGAGTAGAAGTAAGAGGGAGGAAGAGGAGGGGGGTGACAGGAAGAGAAAATAAGATGCGGTAGTGGTCAATGAGGGTTAAAAACTGAGGACATTTTTTATAAAATATAATATAAGTATCCGTCCGGTATTGGAGTCTACTGTTCCATCACAGAAGAGCGTGACTGTTCCGTCACAGGAGAGCGTGACCATTCCGTCACAGGAGAGCGTGACCGTTCCGTCACAGAAGAGCGTGACCGTTCCATCACAGGAGAGAGTGACTGTTCCATAATTGGACAGTCAGGCTTACTTTTGCTGCGCCACTTATCTAGTTTTGTTTAGGAAACCAAAAATCATTAAATAAAGATTAAAAACCAATTTTGTCTTATCCCAAAACTGGGTGCCAAGTTTTGAGAGAGACGTGGCTTTAGAGTATTAGTGCATTCTGGGTCGTCTGTGCTGTTACTGGACCATAAACCAGGCTGCAGAAGTTTCTCAAATCACCCAAATCAAATTTTCTCAAATCATGGCTGAATGAAATGTTTGCCCTGTACCAGTTACTATTGCGGCTACAGTAATAACTACCTGATGTTATTCAGTAATTTTACAAATGTTAATGTTTATAAATGAATCAATCTTCGTTCACATCAGGTTTACCTTGAAGTTTTTCAGATGCTGGTCTTTGGATTCGCTTATCAACTCCTGATGATAAACCCTGATCACGTGCTTTGTTCAGGTCAACCCAGAAAACAATGGGCTGTTTGAAACTACTTCCAAGAATTACACCCATGTTTTTCTCAAAAAAATATTTTAAACTTTTGCCAAATTTATGGCGCCCCGTTCACAGTCCACAGTCCACAGTCCACAGTCCATGACCATGTGAACTTGGAGTGGAGTGTGTCATGGGACAGTTAGTGGTATAGTGGTTACGGTGTCAGGCTTAATGTTGCCGGATCAAATCCCACACCAGCTGCTGTATCCTTCAGCAAGGTACTTAACCTGAATTGGTTTACTAAAACATCCAGCTGTATGAATGTAGAAATGTAAGTTGCTTTGGATGAGAGTGTCTGCTAAGCAACTAAAATGTAAATCATGGCTGGCTTTGGATATCTACAACAGTGCAATCTAAATGTATTCAAAATTTGACCTTGACTATCCAAGCAGGGTGTGCTTTTGTACATTTACAGTATGACATGATTTGTCAGGGTGCTGCTGAAATGAAGACATTCCTGTGCAACTAGTTCACATATCCTGGCTCCCTACATCCATTTCTGAGAAATTTAAAATCAGAAAAGTGATGTGCAGCCACCGTTAGCCCCACCCAACAGGTGTGAGACTCACTCACTGACAGGATAGGGATAGACGGGTACCCCTTGACCTTCAAAGGAAGAATCCAGCTTGCAGTTTGTCTTGAAACCGATGTAACATCAATTAAAATGAGGTTGGACCATCACAGGCATTTGGTATCGTGCCAGTGGAATGCGTCCACCACTTTTCTACAAGTCACAAGACGTCTTTCTCTTGGAATTCCATGCTGACAATGTTGCGAATGAGAATTCAGCAGGTTGAGCTGTCTTGGTCACTAATAACCTATGCAAAAAAATGATCCCTCCCTCCTGATCCCTCTCACCCAGCCCACCACCTGTATCTCTGCAAATAATTTCGCTAAACACTCAGCACAAAGCAGATGACATCTACTCCACCTTTACTCATCCAAACATATGCTCTACGTACACTTCCACACCCACATTAATATCAGCTTGTATATAAATATAGAATTTAACATATTTTATATTTAATATATAACATAATTTTCAAGATTTTATTTTCCAAAGAAGCGCCCTTTTATAAATCAGACTATTTGATGTTGATATATCTTAAGTCACTGACCTGTGCGGTCAAGTGGTCTATCGTGCGAAATCTTAATCAAAATTAGAACACCAGCGCTCTCTAGTGGACATTTTATGGACTACGGCACGTCTACCATTTCACTATTACACTGCCATTGGCATATTGACAAGGTCAAACTTAGTAAGAACAGCCTGGCCACTTCTAACTACCCAAAAAGGAAAGGCTGACATCAAGGTGTTGCTAATTCTAAGCTATAGGACATAATCTTAAAAATGTGTTACATTAAACAATTTACAACAATATGACATGCTATGCTTGTTTGACCGAATTTTAAGTTCGGAGAAGGGAAGAGGGGTCACGTTTATAGCTTTTTTTTCCTTTTCTATCTACCTATAGAGGTGCAAGGTAATACAATGCAATATCTTTATGGGTCCTGGCCATTTGTTTATTTTGTTTATAAAGTGGCAATCCCACTGGTGCTGGCAGCAAGACACTGTACCGACACCGAAGACTGGCTAAGCCAACGCCTTTTAGTTATGTGGAAACTTTGTGGAACTGGAGACTGGTGTCCGAATCCCGCCACGGCTGAAAACTCGTTACATTGGTGTAGAAATTGTGCGAGATATGCCTCGAGATATGTCTCGGTCAATTCTGGATTAAGAGATGGAAGAGGAGCAAGAGGGCGCGCTGTAACTATTGGACGGAGGGCAGTGTACTGCACCGCGGTGCGGGAGACCGAGATCGAGAATCTCGCAGTGGCCAGTGCGTTACATTGTAGCCTCCTTTAACAACCCGAGGGATTTGTATTCTTTTATTTCAAAATAATTGATATTTGCTTCAGCAACACGTCAACAACCATGCCCACAAATATTTATTAACTGGGGCTAGTTGGCTAAATACTCCCCTCAGTATTTATAATAACCGATACCGTTGAAAACTTGACAAAAGGTATTTCTCAAAGCCATTCAGTCACAAACTCTTCAAGTCTACAATTAATTAAATCGATTACAACATTTAATACCTAGTCGTGACCTAAATTCATTAATAACGGGCTGCACGTCCAGAAATCTCACAGCTGTCATTCGTTTGAAAATTAGACCCGTTAGATCCACAGGAATCGACCTCAGTTATTTTGCAATATAAACACTTTTAAAAAGAAAACGGGTGTTGTAATACAGTTTCACAAACTAAAAATCAGGAGCGCACGAAAAGCATTTTCTTCTATGTGAAGTCTTTCCTCGAAAACCATTTTTCAGTCTGCACTGCCATATGACCTTAACGGGGGCGGGTTTATGTACCGGAGAAAGCCTGGCCCAGACTACTTCCTGCTCCGGGGGAAACGAAAGAGGCTAACCAAGACGGACTTTTTAAAGATAGACACAGTGGAGACAGAGGTATGTTTAAAAAAAAAAATTAACTTTATTTCTGCTATTAGGGAAATTGTGTGAATCATGGTCCTCGAGCAGAGCTTATTTTAAGCAGAAGCTTACCTGGTAGATTGCAAATATTTATATGTAACTTGTCTCAACAAAGAGATTGGTTTGGTATGTACCTAGCTACACATCGCGACAGAACATTTCGAGACGAATGTGAATTAAAAATAATATGAAGTTAGATTATGTTCATTCATAGGTAAATAAACATACGAACAACTAAATTACTCGGTGAAATTGAAACTAATCGTCTCTATAGTAGCGTAACTAGCTAGTAAGAGGATTGTGGCCTCCTTTCGGAAAATGCAATCCCGCCAAGGGGTTATTTCAATAGCTAACTATACAACAAACTGTCTTTCAGTGTAATGGAATCGAGATATGCACGTCGATACCAAAGAAGTGGCATGCGTCCAAAACTTCATATTTAATTTGCTAGAAAAATACGTTATAATTCACTATTCCGTTGTATATTGTGAAGAGCAAAGCATAGCTAACTAAGTGCAGCGCATGGGCGACATATTGGTACCTTTTATGTTCTACAGGTTTGCGGAAAGCTTGCCACTCGTTAAACACCTACGAAATACGATTTCTCGCGATCACCAAGCATGCTGGCCAGCAGCAATGCCAGAATAAAATTGAAGCTAAATGTGGTGGTATTAAACACGGTTCTATGATTATGTTTGATCTTATAAAAAAACGTTTCTTGGCACAAGCGTCCATGGTGCATTCTGGGTAAAAAGTAACGCTCGTCTTTGCTTGCTGTTTAGAAACCTGGGGGATACTGTGACTTTGATTTGTACAAATGTATTCAAATTTAGTTCAAATCATACTTCTTAAGTGTCACCATAATTTCAATGTACACATAATTTCAGCCATTTCTAAAATTAATAACCTTTTCGCAGTCTAAACGTTGTTGGACTAACCGATGCATGTTTTATTCCACCGATTAAACCATGTAATGGAATTGGACATTAAACCTAGAATTTTACTATACTGGGTGCAACTATTCTTCCACCATCTCTTGTTTGTGCTTAGTGCATTTGACTTCACTGGCCGTTGGCGTCTCTCTGGATAAAAGCAGCTGGTGAGAGTGAATCTGAATGTGGCTTAACTTCTCGAGACCTTTGCACATCCAGGGCCAGCCCCAGCAGTGTCATGGCTGATGGGAGGATCTACGTGGGCAACCTTCCGACTGACGTGCAGGAACGGGACATCGAGGATCTCTTCTTTAAGTACGGAAAAATACGCGACATTGAGCTGAAGAACAACAGAGGCACCATCCCGTTTGCCTTTGTCCGCTTTGAAGACCCCAGGTCAGTAACGTGTACTTCTTTTCTTTTTTTTTTTTAAACATTGAGCCTGCAGTTTTCTTTCCATGGAATATGATATTGGGTAATTTAGGGGTGTTAATCTTTTTTGGGTTTAAGGTTAGCGACACACTGATGTGTTTTTTTTCCCCCATTTTAGCATCACTTCTGGTAACCAGTATACTCCAGAATGAGCACCTGCTGTAGAGCGTCGTTACCTGTGGAAAATTTGCAAGTTGTTTATGCCCACTCCTTTGCAGGGACGCGGAGGATGCTGTCTATGGTAGAAACGGGTACGGCTTTGGGGACTGCAAGCTGCGCGTGGAGTACCCCCGCTCCTCCTCGTCCAAATTCACCGGCCCCATGGGAGGAGGTCCCAGGGGGCGTTTTGGACCACCAACTCGGAGATCCGAGTTTCGAGTCATAGTGACCGGTATGTTTATTCTGTGTCCTCGACGCTTGCACGCGGAAGCTGTCTGCGACTAGCTTTGTTTTACGGTCATTTTGCTCTGTGCTGTAATGTTTTTAAACGTCAAGATTTCGCATGTTCTGTTTTTGTATGCCTTTGTGTACGTTTCAGCAAGCAGTGTAGATTGCCCGTCTGTTCTGATTTTGTGGCTCAGCACTGAAGTTCTTCCTCCCAAAGGCCTACCCCCCACCGGCAGCTGGCAGGACCTGAAGGACCACATGAGGGAGGCGGGGGATGTCTGCTTCGCTGACGTCCAGCGGGACGGGGAGGGCGTGGTGGAGTTTCTGAGGAGAGAGGACATGGAGTATGCCCTGCGCCGACTGGACCGGACAGAGTTCCGGTCGCACCAGGTGGGCACACCTTCCGTAGCTTCGCTGCCAACCATGATTTTGCCACTGTGTGTATGGCCACCCGTTTACATCCTAACCGGTCCCAGATGTAGTGCAGATGGCAGGCGCACCAAAGGCAAGATGTTAATGGTATGGTGCCATGGTAGACCATTTTCACATGCTGACAGTTAGTAATTGCTATGTGTCAGCATTTAAAGTAAAAATAAAATGTGTAGTTCAGTATTTTTGTAAATCCTAGTTCATATGATTTGAAACAGCCAAAACTGGATGGGTGACTTGGCAGAGTTCGTTGCCGTAGGTTGTAAATTCCAAGTTTTTAGACCTTGTGAAGTGGTTTGACACACTAATCAGATAGGCATTGAACCAAGCCTTTATCAATGAACTTTCTGTCTAAAGATGTGTGTTCTCTAAAGTCAGCCGTTCATTTTACGATCTGCATTGTCCATGCAGGGGGAAACTGCCTACATTCGAGTCCATGAGGAGAGGGGTTCCAGCTGGGGTCGCTCGCGATCCCGATCCAGGTCTCGGGGACGATATTCTCCACCTTACCAAAGCCGAGGCTCCCCCCCACCACGATACCAGTCGCCGCCCCGCCGACACTCGCTGTCCCACCACAGCCCCCCTCCACGCCACTACCGGTAAAACGGAGTGATGGGGCCGGGCAACTGTGGAGGTTTTTTGTTTTGTGTTTTTAATTTTTATTTTTGTCACCCCCCCTCCATATTTTTTTTTTTTTTTTTCTTCCCTTTTTGGTCTGTAATTTACATTCCATAATCGGGACTGTCCCCGAAGGCCTAGGACTGTCTAGTCTTTACAGTGAGACAACTATGGCAGCTGGCTTTAGATTCAATTTTTTTTTTTATTTTTTTTTTTTTTGCTGAGCTGTCTGAAGATCTGAGGAACCGAGCCGCCATTAGACTGTTTGGAAGAGACTGTTCATGTGCTGCCTGTTTGTATCTTTTGTGTCAGTATGAGAGCGAGTGTGATTGACATGGGTTGACACTAAGCAGCGATTACGAGACATTTTCACATCATGAGGATACAGTATTAATCAGCTGGGGTAGAATGCCAACCCTCACAATCAGAAAACCTACTTGCCCTGTTTTTAATTTTTTGTTTTCAAGTCTTCTGAAGCTTGGTTGTGATGTGAAGCTGAGCGTTTGAGTCCATTCAGGACAGCCCGGCTCTCTGGGTGTTCATCTTTTAAACTTTGGTCTCAACAATTGTGATTTCTTTTCTTTTGTTTTAAATAAAAGTGGCAAAACATTTAGTTTTATTCTCCAACTTTTTTTTTTTTTTGTGTGTGTAGCGGCTGTAACTGCTGTTTCTCTTCTCAAGGGAATCTTTTTGACTACGTGCTGCATGTTATTCCTGTTACACGGACAGGAATTCCATCATTCCTTGTTTTTGACAAGCTCATCAGGTCTGTTGTACATCGTCCTTGACTCTAAAATTGTTTTGTGGTTAATGTACTGTCAAGAACCTTTGGATTGAGACCCAAATCAGAGGTGCTTCCCAATGTGATATTGAGATTCTGGACAGGCGGTGCTTGCTGGAAACCAGTACCCAAAGATCCCTGCCCTTTTTTGGTTCAGGAATTTCAACAAGGGATGTAGGAGCACTCTTCCAGTTTGGTAAATGTGTGGTTACCAATTCATTGCCTAGTCCAAGACTTGTGTTAAACGTGAAGACTGCCATGACCGGAGTAATGGCCCTCTTTAAAAAAAAAAAAAAATTAATACTGAGTGCCATAAGCTACATTAACTTACCAATGCAACCTATCTATTTCATTAATATTAATGTTTTACGGCAGGGTACCCAATCTATTTCCTGGTGGGCTGCAGTGTATGTGTGTTTTTCATCTACTTAATTTGCATCTGATTAACCCCTGTAAACACATAGTAATTATTTCAAATTCAAACTATGTCTCCAGTTATACAATTAGGAGGCAACGTGGAGCAAAACCCTGCACACAATACTGTTCCTGAGGGTTAGGGTTTAGATGCGCTGATGTTGGTGAGCGTCCAGAATCGGCGTTGTACCTGAATAATAGTGCCAGACGTTTTGGATTGCCCCCCTTTGTATTTAAAACCCATGCTACAAATTGCATTCCTCTGTTCAGTACAATGACCAATTGTAGCATTTTATAAATGTAACGGAGCGCATGGCTTTCCGTGCTACTATACGGGGTTCGATTCTGACCTCGTAGGCGAATCTGTCTTCCAGTTTATGCGATTTTTTTGGTAACGTGTCTAGGTTCGCCTTCCTAAGACTAGCTCCTAAAGTGCAGTGAATTATGTACAGGATTCCCCAAAGTGTATTTCTTACGCGAACGTTTTAAGTTCACACCCTCCCAAGTATTTTCTGATTTTCAACACTGTCGTAGCATTGACTCTTTTTGTTATGGAACAACTTAAATCAGTTTGTTCTTACATGACTCATAAGTTCACAAGAGCCCGGATAGCTCAGTCGGTAGAGCATCAGACTTTTAATCTGAGGGTCCAGGGTTCAAGTCCCTGTTCGGGCGGTTGCTTTTTAAAGTCGTAGATACATAGATCGTTAAAAAAAACAATTCTAACAACGACTTATATTTGGGAGGTAACCTTGGAATTTAGCTTGATAATATGGTTGTATAAATCGTGGCTTTAGTTGGCAGAAGTCATCTCGTCACATTGTAGCTACGAACGTTTGCTAACTAACTTCCGGTTCCTAACGAAAAAGCCCCATTATACTCATATGGATTTAGAAAAATAGTCCACAAAGTGTCGGTGTTTAACACAGGTATAGGCAACCATACACGTTTTGTTGTAGACGTTACTCTCTTTAAATTGGTTGGCCCATTGTAGATTTTGAAGCACATACGCACCGACAGCAAGTAAAAAGATAACGAATTGCCAACAGTTGAAGAACGTCAACACAGGCGCATGTCTGTGACGTCTCCTACACTAGCAACACACCAGCTAGCGTAGAACGCACCTCCTAGCAAAATCTGTCCCAACCATAATCTCATAGCCATCTTAGCTAACCGTAACCAGCAATTGTCCCAAACACAATCGAGAGGGATTCCTGTTAGTAAACCAGACATCTCTTTCTAAATGGTGTTACGGCTTTGTCTGTTTCAGACTTTTCGAATTGAATGTCACTGGGAAAATCCGCCACCTCCTCAAAAGAAATAAACCCAGTGCAAGAGCTGTACCTTCCATCCAGGCCCTACAAGATGTTTATCTTTCAAGAGAGCCCACTGAGGGGCACCATCGGTGGTTCGGGATTAGGCTGAATGACAATTGGGACCGATAGAATGATCTTTCCTCCCTATATCGAGACCAGGACAAATTTCTAACGTAGCCCTAGTTGCGAGTGGTAACTAGCGTTACGAGGCTAACGACGTTCGCTACAATTAGAAAATGGAGCTAAGCTAATTAAAAAATAAATTTAAAAACACCACACAATATTATTATTATAACAACGATTAATAGCAACTACTAAAAACGAAGACTTTTAAGTATTGACAATAATTAGTAAAAGTACTAAAGTTACTTAAAAATATATACACACATACACAAAATTATTGAAATAACAATTGTGATGCAATGTAACATTTTTGAGTAGGGAGTTTTAACTTCGTTAATTTGACCGTCCAAAAACATATGTAATTTGGGTCCAGGATAATATGTAATACAAATTCTACTTCTGCATTTATAACTGGTACAGAATATTTAGACGATACTGCATTTAGTCAGTCATAAATAAATGGCCCATGCCAGAAATGTAAGAATTTAGTTAAATGTATTTATTTACACCTTTAACCCTTCAACAAATATTGCATTGAGTAAAATAAAATACTTTTCCTGCACCTGAGTCTTCAATGAGGTCAACAAACTGAAAGAAAGATAGTCGTACGTCTTCCGTTTATTGTAGGGTTTCAATCAGTCCACAGAAGAAGAAAAAACGTAGGGCTCCTTATGCATTACATGAGCGTAAATGTATTTCTGCCAGTTTTCTGTACATCAACTTAATTTTTATTATTTAATCTATTTAAAAAAAATTTCAGAACTCTGTACAATGAAAGACATGAAAAAACACCACTGACAACAGGACATTAGAAGAAAAGGAGGGGTGGGGGGAATCAAAGCAATGTTATCGTTACGAATCTCACATGTATATTTTATTAGATTAGGGGGTGGGGGGGATCTTACATTACACTCAAACTTCTCCACTATACCAAAGCATATTTCTCGATGTATTTAACAATGCTATTGTTTTTGAAAAGAAATTAAGGGAGAGCTTGAAAAATAGGGGTATATACATACTTATACATATGTAAATGTTCTACAATCTTGCCTTCAAGTCTGTCTTTTCAGCGACAGATCTGTCAGGACTCACTTCCGTCCCCGTATAATTAACGGCTATAACGAACAGATGGGATGGAATGGACTCGGGGAACCTTCAGCTGTCCGGCTTCTCCCTGTGGGGTCCCATGAATTCAACTCCGTCAATGGGGATATCCTTGTCTCTGATGGCCTTCTGCGGATACAGATCAGACGAATGTGCTCCAATAAGGTAGTACTCGAGTGATAGTCAAACTATACGTTTTAGAATTCGTTCATAAACAGTATTTCAGACATAGCTGGGATCAGTTTTGCCATCTAGTTAGCTTTAAAGGAAAACCATACGCATTTTTTGGCACCAGCAATAGCCTAAATACTTCGAATGTATTGTTGTTGCGGTTATGCTAGTTACGGCAGTCGATCGATTTAATAACTGCACATCAATTCACAATTAATACAAACACAATTCGTGTTCGTGGTTCATGTATCATGTGTACACACCACTGTACGGTGTCGGGTCTTGTATAAGCTATCTACTAATGATCACCTGAACACACAGTTGATATTTCTTGAACATCTCAGTACACGGGTCGCCACTTCGGTCTCCTTTCAGGAATTTTTCTGCGAACCACCGGTTAAAGCATTGATCATATTCCCGTTTTAATTCCGTGCAGCCCTCTCCAACACTATTCATTCTCCAAGAAGAAGAAAAAACTTCAGTTCGTGAATGTTATCTAGCTAGTATGATTCCCTTCCTTAGTAACACAGCACGCCATGAAATACGGCTATCACGTTCTTTTCAGAGAGTTCGTTTGACTTTCACACACCACGTGGTAGGTGCATTTTCTCGTCTACTGGCGTATTATGATGACGCAACTGTTATCGTGTCAGAGTTAGACCCTTTAAAACCTGAGCGCCAATAAAACATGAATTTCCTTCCGCATCCGACCAAAACCAAAAAGTAAAAGTCTTGATTGCGGGCATTGTACCTGTTAGATATGGTGATTGATTTTGCATGGTGCTCGCGATTGGATATGCGTTTATAGTATATCATTTAAAGTATCTAAATTTCGATATTTAACAAGTTACTCATATGTTTTATAATATTAACTTGGCATTGATTATTATGTTAAACGTTTTCAATTTCATTAATGACACTGCCTAACGTGATTGCAGTATTAGCTATTGAAAATTCCTCTAATCTCAGACAGATGTGTCTGCAGTAATATAAATGTTAGTATTTAACTTCTTTTTTTTAACAGAATAGCATAAAGTAAAACTTTTTACTATGTTTATTGTGGGGTTTGTTATTTACTGACATAAGTGCAAAATTTTCCATATTTACTTTCAAACCCAAAGCTTTAGAGCATAACAAAAAAGATTGAAGCACTGTGGGAATCTGCCTATAAACCGTAAGAAATACTGCGGTATCATCCGATGAATATCATTTCAAATATTTTAATATTTTAATTCTTGAATTAAAAATTCTTGAAAATTGTCAACAATTCTGCAACCATAATAAATAAAATTGGTTAACTTCGTCAAACCGACCATATACCTAATTTAATATCAAAACGCGTTTAAGTACCGTGAGCAAGAGGCTGAATTATTGATATAATGGCATTGCATCTTAATCACCTGTGTGTGTGTGTGTGTGTGTGTGTGTGTGTGTGTGTGTGTGTGTGTGTGTGTGTGTGTGTGTGTGTGTGTG
>JAOYSI010003044.1:0-15497 GCA_025775065.1 Hiodon alosoides
AAAGCGGTGTCTGAGTCCTTGCTTGAACCCAGCAGAGTAGTAGCACTCCGGCAAAACGCTACAATATATATATATATTTTTTTTTAACTGCTGCTGATATGGACAGATAAAATACTGGTTTAATGTCATGCATTTGCAGGCATGCGATGGCATATCTAGTTGGTCCAGGAGCCATTTTGATCTTGGACATCGTTGCCAATTTATTCAGCTTTCAAAAATTCCTCCTTAACCTCACTGTCACAGTCCAAGAGCCGTGATAAATATTTTGTAAGGCCTAATAAGTCGTTAAATATTATAAATGGGAAGTAGTGTCCCGTTAAATAGGCCGGAAAAATAATGGAGTGGATAAAAAAATCAACTTGAATGTGAACACAAATTTAGTCAACGCCCTACTATGGCATTTATGACTCACAAAAAAGTCCACCCACTGGGAAGAGAGTTTACACACTCCATATTTGGTCTTAACGTATTTTACCCAAACTAGGCGCGCATTTCAGGATTTTCGCGCTCGTGTTGAACGTATGATACGTTCATTTGGAACTATTTGAGTGTAACTATTAACTAAATGTAGAACGCGTTAATAAAGCGCAGAAAATATTACGTATTTATTTTATTTTAAAAGCAATAATGGACTAAGATTCCCGCGTATTTACATACAAAATAATACAAAGGAACCATAAAATGTTAAGGGGGCAAAAGCGTATTAGTTAGAATCTCCCTCCTTGTCGGTGTGGGTGAACCTTTCAAGGATTTTCCCGCGGATATCTCTAAACGTTTAAACGGTATATTTGTTTATATGAAGCAGTATTCATTTATTCCAGCCATGCGAAACCGTACTAAATAAAGGTGTGGTTTAGGTGGTTTTACTCGACAAGAAAGTATTTATTTATTTATTTTGCTTCTCCACGTAGAAAATAATTCTGATCCTGGATCAGTCGCATCTTGCTTAATGCTATGTTAAGACATTATTAGCTCACCATTAAAAATGATCTGCTGTCAACAAAGGGGTGTTTTCTAAAAGTAAATATTTTACTAAGTCCGGTCACGTGATTTTAAGGAACCCTATTACAGTAGTAATACTGATTGAAGGATAGACCATCAAGACATTCTGCTTATTAATTCGGTTGAGAAAAGTAAGTAAAAATGCACATTTTGGCTTGAAAACATATCTTACTTCGTAAGTCAGTACCTTCCCTATGTATTATATTATTGCATATCACATACACATCGAGACAGCTAGCTAGCAAGCAAGCGGGCTAAGACTAGCTAACGTTACAATTGTATACAATTTACGCTCCAGCAAGCTTTTTCTTTTTATAGAACCTCCGTCTTATTTTTTTAACCTTGCGCTTTAATGTGTTTATTTATTTATTTGTTTGCTGCCTTTCTAATTTGGCTTTGTTTGTAATATGTGTATGTAGTATCTAGTCTACTTTTTGGTCGAACATGGAACACAGAGTAAGCTGGTTTTCTTTCTGACCTGCTGTGGTCGATAGCTAGCAAAACTCATGTTTACTTTGTTACAGTATTTGTTAATTTTCTCTGAAAAGAATAAAATATGTCGTAACAACACTTAAAATTACTCTGCTCCTTCTGAAAACCCGCACTTCGTTGGGTATCGTTATCGTGATGTAAACAAATCGCAAACCCTTCCGTGTAGTGAAGTTCTTTCTTTCTGAATGACACTCCTGTCAATGCCTTGCTTCTGTGACTGTCCATCTTAGGTTATTTGTTTTGAAGACATGTCTGCACTGAGCAGTAAGTCTGCCCAGGAGATCAGCGCGCTGCTGGACGAGTATGGAATCAAACACGGGCCCATCGTTGGTATGTCTATGATGCACACCGAAATTTAAATTAATTACTAAGTTAAAACTAAAGATTTTTTAAGGACAAACCGTATATTTATCACCGTAGGAATATTTTCAGAAACGACTCAATCTGAAACTACTTCGAGGTGTAATGGTTATAGGAATTCTTTATACTTTATTTGTTCTTGAAATACAGTAAATAGTCTTGTTTATATAGAAATTTGAACTCAATCACATTTGATTCCAATTTTCAAAAAGTTCAGTTTAAAATGTTACACGTCACCACGTTTGATTTACGGAATCAGGAATCAACCACAACCCCTCTAACATGATTTACTATTAAACATTTGATCATTTAGTAATTTGAAGTTAAATATATTACTGCATATTATATTTGGTAGTCTTTAAAAGAGAACAAAGTTACCAATGAAGTGGAGCACAACTGCTTTATGACGCTTACTCTGCTGTAGGTGTCCACATATTGTACAGAAACAAGCATTTTATCTTAAATACATTTGAAATCATTTCTATCATTTTTAGTGCATGCAGTTGGTGATGATAATACCTGTGCTATTTCTTTGACCATTCCA
Source organism: Hiodon alosoides (assembly GCA_025775065.1). Classification (NCBI taxonomy): domain Eukaryota; kingdom Metazoa; phylum Chordata; class Actinopteri; order Hiodontiformes; family Hiodontidae; genus Hiodon; species Hiodon alosoides. The sequence continues at coordinate 2,399 of JAOYSI010003044.1, forward strand.
CTTAAGATTCCACCCGTCATCTGTATGAGAAGAAGCTGAGTGAAGCCATGTCCAGAGAGACAAAGGGAAAGCCTTCCCCTGACAAAACCTTCTACAGAGAGGAGCGTAAGTCACACTAAGGAGATGTGACCTTTCTAATGTTGCCACATTTACCATCAATGGTTAAAAGAGGAATATCTGAAATTATAAGCTATTGCAGCAAATGTCATTGAAATGCAAGGTAAGGCCTTTGGCTTTCTTAATTTAGTTTATATTTTGTAATCTTTTTCAGAGGAGGAAGTCACGTATATTCACTATCGCACTCCGGTAAGTAAGACAGTGAGACTTCATTTGGTTGGAGATCATTATATAGTTTTTTAATCTAGCTCTCTAATGAACATGGTCTTTAATGAGTTTCCTCATTTTATATTATAGCAACGAAATGAAGGCTATGGGGACAGGTAAGTGTATTTTTTTCAGTGTTCAAAAACCTGTGCAGTTTATTTTTCATATTAGGCAGCCAATGGAAAGGATAAATATTTTATTATGTTTCTTATTTCTTTAGTTACAGCTAAGTTCATTTAAAAATGTTTAATCCACTCAACCACAGTGGGATTGATTGGATTAAATGGGTGTAATGGGTCTGAAAATTTAGTAAGCTTATTTGAGTTTAAATGACTAAGTTTGTGGCAGATTACCATCTATCTGCACATGAGTGATTTTAATATGCACTAGTACTATCATCATCATCTAAGGTTTTCTGATATTTTTTCATTATTGTTCCCAACAAGGAGTAAAGTGTATCTTGGCATCAGAATTAAGAAAATTTTAAATCTCTTTTCAACGTGACGTGTGGTTATGTTCTTATTTTACTAACAATCTCTCTTGTGGTCAAATAATTTAATAATAATGTGTTCATCGATTTGAAAAAAAAGGTTGCACATTTGGTTGTCACAAACAAGTCGCTATTTAGCGAATAGCCGAGTGAAACCCTTGTCAATTGTGTGCCGCTGCTCAGAATTCCCAGTCACAGTCAGCAAATGATGGTGCTGGCTGAAACTGCGAATCTGAATCCTGAAACTTGGCCTGTCCTCAGACAAGCATCTTTATGGACAAGCCAATCGGCTGTTCCCATGCATGTGAATTATTGAACTAGTCCAGGGCACTGAAGGATCCAAGAAGGTTATTGTTTGGTATTTGTATTTTGAAAAATGTAATATTACTTAAATATTACTTAAATATTACTGCAGCCAATCTGCAGTTTTATGTTTTATTTTGCTTTGTCCCCATACAGTGGCAGGCGCTATGTGAGTTCAGAGTACACCAGGGAATCTGAGAGGGATTATGGGAATAAGTAAGTTTTCAGTCAGTTTTCCATTAAAATTTGTTTTGGTCATGTGCACACACTTCAGTTGAAGTAGAAGATAAAAAGCATGCAGCCTTGCTTGAATTAATCAGCTTTGATCAATCATGATCAATACGTAATGAATAATGTTGGACAAGCAGTGCGGTTATATGAAAATAAACCATGAGGGAAGGGAGTGATGTGGCCTGGAGGTGAAGTGGTTTATTTTCCTATAACCGCATACTTATAGATTGGACTGTACTCACCTGACCAAATCTGAAGAACCTACATCCAAACCTTTTACTTTACATCAACTTCGAAGCACTCTTTAAACCAACATGGATTTAAAATGAATTTAAGAAAAACAGGCATGCAAAACACCAATCATTTTTGTTTAGAAAAACATTTAAAAAACATCTCGAAAACAGGCATGCAAAACACCAATCATTTTTGTTTAGAAAAACATTGTTTAAAAAACGATTAATTTTTACTGTTAGTTTTCACTTCCTCTCTTTGCTATGTCACACGATCCCACCTGTGACTTTGCTGTTAAGTGCAGCTGTTGAAATTTGAAAGGCACTCCAAGGTAATGTAATGTAATGTAAACAAACTTTAATAATAAGAAAGAACACACAAAAGTTTAAAGGACCACTTTAAAGGAGCTAAGATTATTTTTCAAGACACACACCCTCCAATATCTTATTGCATTTATGAAATTGATTCACAAGTTAGTTTTGCATTTAGGCCACAAGAAATACAAGATGCTTTATTTTACACAAAGTTTACATTTATTAGTTTAGTATTGTTGAGAATATTTTCATCACCGTCTACTAATTTCGCGAGCAAACATGCCCGTTTCCAGGTCCTATGTAACGGTCAGGAATGCAAGCTGTAATTGGTTGTCAGCTGTTGTCTTCTGCCACCCTATGTTTGCTTTCAAAATAAGCAAAATGGGATGTATGGGGATAAATAAATTTGACCAAGAAAAAGAAGCAATTTTTATTGAAAATTTCTCTATCGTAGAAACCACCATTTGTGCGGGCCGTTGTATAAAAAGCATAATTGTAAGCTTTTAGTTTTACTCAATCTGCCTCCCTCTCTTTTTTTTCCAGGACAAGTTTCAGTGAAACAGAGGCTACTTACGACAGTGTATCAAGAGCAAAACCCACACTCCTGAAACACTCTCGAGATGGATCTGTCAAAAAAAATGCTCTGCCTGAAAAGCGTTTTATTCCGCTTTGGCTGCAGTTTTTGGTCTTCTTGGTTGTGACAGGGTTTTTATACTTTGTTTTCACAAACATGGAGTCCCCAGATGAAAACCCATTTAAAAAAATTGACTAATTATATGTTTGCTTTTTTATTCTACATTGAGAACAACCAGCTAAACAACCAATTTTTTTGCAACCATTATGCTAAGAATTATGAAACCCTAATTATATATTTTGATTTTGATCCTCATTGCAGTCTAGACATAGAGCTTTAATGAGACAATTTCCAGAGAAAGTGTATGTATGTTAGCAGCAGTTAAGATATTTCTGGCGTATTATCACTCTAAATTTTTTTGTGCATTCACATATGTCTAGGCATTCCTTAAACATTGGTAATCCAATTTAATAGTGCCTTTTTTAAACTGAGAAATGCATTTAAATATATATTTTTAAAAGGTTTTTAAAGTTAACATTAGCCCACTTAGAGTGGCTGGGAGGAATTCAAAAGTGAATTTTGGTAATGTTTTTTTTTTTTGTAAATAAATTCGTTCACATTTATTATGCACCTTTTGGAGCATTTTAAATATAATATAAATATTATTCTCAAGACTGCTGAACCAAACAAAGTATATGTTAGAATAATTTAATTAGGTTAATTCTGACCTCAGTTTAAGGGAATATCAAGTAGAAATTTATATAAAAGACTTCCCACTACTAGAAAACATATATTAAGGTTTTTGTAAAGCCGGTTAATGTTTTCAAAAAAAGACGAAATACAGCGGAGGGCTGTCTATCGCCGTGGAGAATATGTTGATGTTTTTTTATATCAATAGGTGATGTAACTATCTTTCTCTAAGCATTTAGAAATTTCTTTTTTATCTGCCTTATCTATCTAATTTGCTGTTGCTTTGTGAATTACTACGGAGACCAGTAAGCCTCTTGAGAGTTCCTAAAGACCAAAATATGTATATAGCCAAGTGCCTCTCTTAAGAAATATGAGAAGCTTACCAAACCCTAAACTTTATTTTTATCTGTTGTCTTTATGTGAAACCTCTTTAAGACCTGCCACTTTTCAAGAGTATTTTTGTGACAATCCTGAAAAATGGCACTCAAGAGAGTCCTAAAACCAAAGTCTGTTAGTAAACATTGTGCGATTTGTTCAAGGAATAAACTTTCTTTAGGGCGCTCGTATGCGTCAAGTATGTTTTTTTTTGTGTGTGTAGTCTTAATTGTTTTTTTAATCAGCATTTGAATTAAGTTTCATATAAATAAAGTAGTTGTAATAGCTTCATTCTGTTACTGTTATGTTGCCTAGATAAAAAAAAATTATGTATTAGCCTCAACAAAATGGTTGGGGAAATATTTTTTATTGTTTTTACAAAAAGTAATACCCCAAAATATTAGTGTAATGTCTGTGATTAATGTGTTGGGGGTAGAAAATAAAAGCATGTTAATTCAGTTATCTTATTTAGTCCTCTGTCCACTTCAATATAGTGATTTTTAAGCATTAAGGCAGGCATAACAGAAGCAGATTATAATGTTTAAACCTGTGATAGTGTGTTTATACTGTAATCTTCAGTCAGCTAAAGCAGTTAACCAGCTATTCATAAAAAATAGCTGCAAAGAGTATTATGCAGCTGCAAACCGAAGAATTGACCTGAAGTTTTGTCGGTTACTTTTTTTGGTTTGTTTGGTTCGCCTACTTCACTAACGACTGCTTTCAGGCAGGTTTTTCCAAATTTCATCCTGTAATATTTAGTTTTTTCCCCTCCATATAGCTTGGCTCATTCCTCCATCCTTGTTTATTCTGGACATTGTATTGTTAAACTACTTAAGTTTAATTTATTAGATTTAACTAAAATCTAATAAAAAGCGTTATCTGAATTACTATTCCACTGTGGTATTTCACATGGTATTTTCTCCTGATTTTTGTTGCAAAAACATGGAAACAGATCTAAGATTGCTAAATTATGTTTTGTGTTTCCTAGCAACATTGCTTTCTTTCTTCTGTCCATTCTTCTAATTAGTTTGCTTAATTAATAAAAATCTTTTTAATGAAAACATGTCATATTGTTTTTATTTCTGCCAAACTGTTCTATGAATGCAAAATCCAGCAATACAATTACAGGTTTTTCATTCAAGACCAGACCCTCAAAGAAAATAGTGATTCAAATATAATACAGTTTAAAATGGTCTAAACAGTCAAAAAACAGCAAGTCCAATTTCAGTGCAAAAATACAAAAAGTAACAAAAAAACATGTTATTCAAATTCTTTATTACAGATAATACATTTCTTCAACATTTCAACCTAAATGAAGCTACACGTTGTGGCTGAATTTCACCGTTGACTGAAAATAAAGCGAAACAAAAATCCAAGTATGCAACATCAATGGTCTTCACAAGGGTGATTGGCAACTCTGTGGTACATCGAAACATTTAAAAAAACTGAAGATAATCACTGCATTTGCTCACCAATTAGACTCGAATCCCAGTGCTGTGATTTTGACGATGACTGTGGCTGAGTTTGGTTTGCTTCCTCACGTCATTCAGGTCATACTTTACTGAGGGATGCAAGGCAAGGCCAGGCAGACAGACAACATCAGACAGCACTGAGGGTATAAGGTAAATAAATAAAGGTCATAGAAGAAAAAAAATACAAAATACACAAAGACCTTTAAATACAAGAAGAAGGCCAATGACGATGGAGAGGGAAATGAGGACCACAAGAGGATAGTAAAAGCGATATTCAGGGCCTTCGTACAGCACTGTCTTCATCTGGGACGAGTTGGCCATCAGCAGAGCCACATCCAGAATGCTCTGTACTGCACTCTACTTAGCAGCATATTGCTTCAAGTTGAGGAACCTGTGGGGTGAAGGCCCTGCTTCAGAAAAGTGTGCCAAGATTGTCATAAAACAGTCTGAATTAATTAACAAAACCCACTGGACATAAGTGCCTAAGTTGGAGAGTCAAAAGTGCAATTTTAGATAACGAAACTACATTGTACTATTGTTTAGTGCCACAAGTGCTACAAAGGCACAACGTATAACTAAAAACTATTACAACATACAATCAAGGAAAGAATAAAACATCATTCTAAACTTGTTTAACTGCACAGTGCAAGCTACATAATAAATCAGTTATTATATACAACCGGTTTAAAAATACACAGCTATTATAACTATCAGTACATAAATAATTAACCACATAAAGTTGGTAGAGGGCAGTTCACAGTTACGGTGTGAGGTGCAGTTGAAAGAGGTCAGTTTTTAAGTTTCCTCTTGAAGATAGTGGGAGATGAGTGGTGAGAAGTTGGTAAGTTGATGTTCGACCCTGCAGAGAGGGTACCACTAGGTGTCCTGCAGCAGATTATTGGCAATATAGCTGGATGTAATAGTGACTGTGAGGCAATGTTTGGTGGGGAGGGAGACCACTTGCGTCTCAAATATATATTGAAATATCCTATATATATATATATATAATCATTTATATAATCATTTTGTCAAGTAGAATGTAAAGGACACAATAAAATAGTACAAGATAGGCACAGTTTTTTTTTGTATATATATATACATTTTGAAAAACTGTGCCTATCTTGTACTATTTTATTGTGTCCTTTACATTCTACTTGACAAAATGATTAACTGCACACACTTCTCCTTAGAAACACAATTACATTTGATATCTTTAGCTGTTGTATCCTTGAACAAGGTAATAAACCTAAACATCCAGCTGTGTAGGTGGATCAATATAAGAATTTTAAACTATGTAAATCGCGTTGGATGAAAGCAACAGAATTGATTTAGCAACAAAGAAACATTTAATTTCACTGAAATCTAGTTTGGAAAAAATTCTCACATCGGAAACACTTTCGTTTTTGTTTTTGTTTTTTTAAATCAAAGTTGAGAGAATTCTCGAACACACAACAAACAAAAAAACAAACACACTGACGTCCCGGTGGACAGGCACAGTACAAGACTCTTTCTCTACACACTCGCCAGGCTTTCAATAGTAAAACTTTCGGATAAGAATAGTGCAGACGATTGAATATCAATGACATATAGAACTAATAAGCAAAATTCTACTAAGGGGCCCTCCTACCTGAACCGTGAGCCATGTAAACCATTTGTGCTGGGGAGGCGGGGCCCTTGTGTAATTTGCTGGGCCCTATACCATTACAATTACAGGCATTCGTACTTTCTTCTCCATTCTGATGAAGAGGGCATACGAAATTATTCAAAATAAAGCGAACACAGGGTGACTTATCAAGCATTTCGTTAAGTTTAGGCAAGCCATCCTGTTATCGAATAGACACACCCACACATACCGTTCGATTACTTACCCCTTGATGCAAAACAAGCGTTTTCAATATTTATATTTACAATATTAAATATCTAAAAATAAATGCTGAAAATGCAAGCTATATTAATTCCCATCCTTAAATTAGATATATTAATGTTTTTGTACCCAACAGTACATAACAAAAATGTATACTAATATAATGCAATTAAATTAAATTTTGAGTTGATACAGGGGATGTAGTTTTGCTCTACTTATTCACCTTCAACATATGTGCCTGACAGACCAAGTTAAGTTATAGAGTAGCCTTTTGCCTTAATTGCGGCGCTGTGGTAAGCCAGGACTTGTAAACTTTATAAACTTGTTTATAAAGATGTAGTTTGATGTCCACTAGACATCACAGAAATGTAGACAGGGAGTGAAGACAGTAGGAACGGGTGACCGAAACAGGAACAACACGCAAAGATGAGGTAAACATAAGGGTTATTAAACAGCCTTATTCAAATCAAGACAAAACCAGATCAGCTTTATTACCGTAGTACAATTTTACTTCAACTAATCTGAACAATTAGATGTAGCTCAAATTGGAAATGCAGGTCTAGAACACCAAAACCAAGGAACAACACCCTGTTTGGAACTGACAACACTCGACCGATTCAGATCCTATTATTAGTGAACAATACCCTAAAGAAAAGGCAACATTAAAATGTAATGTGAACAGATTGAAACATTTCTTGCAGAAGCTCTTCTCTGCTCCATCATTTCTGGTACAGAGACAGAAACTCTGTATATTTCTTCTTCAGATCCTGCAGTCTTTCAGCTAAAATGGAAAGAACACTACGTTAGACACCAGTTTTGAAATATCAAGAGCTGTATGTTTATATTTAATGTAAAGCAATTAAAAAACACACGGCAGAATATTAGGTTATGTGATGATTTAGAAGTGCTGATAAGTTCAAATAAAATTACAGGCTGGATATCTTAAATTAATCATGGAATTAAAGCTTCTTGCAGAAAATATGTTTCCAAAGACATTTTGTTCAGTGAGGATCATTTTTAATGGTACTCACGCAAGGTGTGTTTCTCTCCGTTTCCCCAGTACCGCCTGTCTGTCTGTATCTGCCTCACTGTCTCGGCCACAGCAACGGAGGTTGCTGACAACTGCTGGAAAGCCTGCAGCTCCTGGGGGAAATATAACCGCACAGGCTGCTGTTACATACACCAAGAGATCTATATGACACACATCGGGGAGGAAAATTCAATTGAAGTGCTTTAACCTCATGCCATTGGTTTGCTGTCAGGCCACATTCATTAAGACTACAAATATATATGTATGTACTTGAAATGAAAGAGCATTTAAAAATGGACCAATAATTATTTTTCTGATGAAAGTTCACCTTAAAGTGAATACATTGTGTTCATCTGGGGTTTAGATAACCCCCACCCATTTTACCTGATTGCAGGTCTGCAGCAGCTGATGGACACCCTGAAAAATGCAGGTGTTGGGGGAGAGAGGAGGGGGCTTTCTGTGACAGTAGCCTCTGAAGTCAGTGTTGAAGACTTGGCTGAAGGCTGACATAAGCTGACATAAGTCAGATATGGCCACACGCAGAGCGGCAGGTGATAGAGGAGAGCCGACACTGTGGGCATCAGCCTGCAAGAACACACACTCAACAGTTTAGCGATGCTAAAAAACTCATTTCCATACACTGACCAACCTACCGATTCATGTTAACCAGTGCTTTGTTTTTCTCCCTTTTACCACTACAGGCCAAATTTTCATACCTTATAGATTAGCAGTGTCTTAACATATGATTTTTTTGATGATATAATGGCTATTAAATACAATTAGGTAAAGTGAAATTAGCAGTTTTGATTTGGCCCCAACCTTAATTTCAGAAGAACTATATTCTGTTGAAGGTGGCTGTTAAATTATTTTTAAGAGTTTGGTTAGTCCATGATTCAACTTAACAAATAAAATTTAAAAATCCACAATCAATAAGAAATGCACCTTATAGGGTGACAAGAATTCAAATAATGAACATACTGAATGATTTCCATATAATCAATCGTAACAACCGAGTTTGGTCAGATGTTGCCGTGTTCTCTGAGGCCTGTATTTAGACAAAACAGGCCTTACAGCTTGCTTCCTTCACATACGAGACTGGTGGGGAGGTGCATGGTATAGAAAATGGGATGGGGAAGAAAAATCTTAAAAAGGGAATTTGCCAGTTTCATTTCTTAATTTCTTCAGTGTGTTTCACACAGTGTACCATTTACATAACAATGGATTTACTGCTTATTAGTTAATAACAAAAGGGCACCCAAGACAGGGTTGGAAACCCTGATCCTGGAGGGCTATTATCCTACAAGATCTCTCTGATTTTTAAAAAACTCAGTACCTGGAGCACTTGGGCCTCTGCTGTAATTAAGGATAACAACCGATCCAATTTACAGATTACGGGTTTAAGCGTGAAAATGAGTAATGAATAATGAAAACCAGAACAAACTCTAGCTTGCTTGCTGACCCCTGAACTGAGGGATCAAATTAAAAAGTGCAAAATTACAGCGACAGAGGAAATTGTGGACAGCTTCTCTACAACCAGAATGACACAGCAGAGTGTCCCTTACTTCTTTGTGTAGCTCCTCCAGAATGGTTTGAGTTGAGTTCAATAAATCTGTCATCTCACCTACATGGTCCTCACTGGGTTTACCACGCACTGATCGATGATGGCCCCTAAAATAACAGCCAGTAATCAATACATCTATATGCGACAGTAAAAAGGAAAGCTGCTCATGGTTGAGAAAGGGGATTGTGAGTAAGTTAAGACAAAAACGGAGAAAAGCAGACAGCCCTTCGCAGTATCTGGTAAGCATTGCATTTTCGTAATTAGCACCGGCATGGGTGAGTAATGGATAGGGCGTGTAAAGAGACATATGTATTAAGGGAAACGTTTGCAGACGAGCGGGTACAACGAGACATGAAAACTGACAGCCTGCACTGTGCCGTTTCCCGCCGCAGCAGTTCCCGTAGGTCAGCCGTCCATGGGTTGCAAGTGGGTGACAGGAGCTGGTTCAACTGGTCCAGATGAGGGGGCGAGAGCAGCTCGCCGAATAGCTCTTCATTTCTCACCAACATGTCAGCCACGCACATCTCTGCTCTGAGCACAGCAACAAAACTCCTGCGTTAATACAGCCAGGTGTTCACACACGTCCCGATACACCAACATCTTCACTCCTGGAAATATTACCACAGAATACCTCGGCAGAGCTAAAGAAATGTACTCATGACACAGTTACATTTACAGTTTACTTGAGGTACCTGATGCCATTCCCAAGACTTAAAATAAAAGCCCGGCTGGTTTTTCTTTATTACCCAGAGGAAGAACAGCCTCCACCACTCCCCTCAGCCTGCAGGCTTGGGACCAAAGTAAGAAGCTGCTCCATAAACTGAAGTTGCCGCAAAGGGGACGTCATACCCTGGAGAGCAAGAAGAGAGGAGAACGCTATCAACATTAAATACTCACATTCAATGACAACACCATGGCTCAAGGAAGCGTTACAGTGCAAAGTATAAACACAACATAAGTAATATGTGTCAGAAGAAGAGCTATATCTAAAGGTGCATCCAACAAGTGGTAGATCCGTGTTAATTCTTAACTATCTACCTTGTTAATTACATTTTCAATTTCTTCATTGAATTAACTTTTTTAATGGTTAGTAATGCGAAGCAGGACTGGTAAATAAAAGTTATATGGACGTTATGCTGGTCTTACCATGATCAAATCCAAGTCATCTGGTTTACACAACATCATCTCATACCCAAACTGCACCATTTCTACATGTGGGGAGTAACACTCTGTTATTAAGCTGATATCATAGATCAAACAAATTATATTGAAATGTATGCCATTTTAAATCACTGCAATTTCAAAAATGCCTATTTTTGCCGACAGTGCCAATAAAGATCAGCATACACGGGCTCCCCCTAGTGCCACGACAGGGATTCACTGTTTTAACCCAATAAATCATGGGACTAAAAACAAACACATTGTTTTTCTTAAGGTAATAAAACAACATGGAAGGAATTTTGTATTGCTTCTGGAATGCCTAACCAAATGGTGCTAAATCCAAATTACTATAATCACAACTTTAAACTATATCCTCATTACTACATAAAACATTAAACATGATGAAAAACACAATTAATTTGGAGGTCAGATAACATAGTATACAATCACGATTCAATACCAATTATAAGAACTAGATTACTAGAAGTTCAAAAAGGAATAAATAAACCACCTTGTATCACAGCGTCAGTCTGAGTTGATCTAAGTGAGTAGAACTTCTTATTCAATGATGGACAAATGCTTTAAAAACAAACCAGACAAGAAAATAAAAATGATAGACCTCATGCCAACTGTACAGAAATGTAATGGTAAATTATATATCATATCAACATATTAGTCTACGGTCAGCTTGAATTAGTCAGAACTGGAAATAACATAAAAGTGGAATTCAACAACGAACAACTACATTGTTCTTTAACTGACACAGCATAGTGAAACTATTTTTCAAAATGTATAAGGTCTGCAAGCATCACAGTTGCACTGCCAAGTGACTCTCTACATTCTTGTAGATGACAGCATTTGTCTAAAAAAAAAGCTGGTTTCCCATAAACATTGACTGATCGCTGAACTGTACCATCACATACCTGATACAGATCCACTTGAGAATATCAGTTCGATGTAGAGAGGGAGTGCACAGAAGATCCCTCATACTATCCTCTTCCCGCAGATGCAGCCCTTCAACTAAGGGGCAGTCCAAACCCTAAAAATCAATTCCAGTAAAATGAATGCCAATTTAATGCATATTCCTTAGTTTTGGCGAAGACTGAGATTAACAGTATAATAACAATAACGCAAAAAACTGGATTTTCTAGGAATGCTGTAGGCTTTTGTTATGCAACCATTCTTCAGACCTAACACAGCTGTAACAGTGAAATGTGTGAAAAAAGCAAAATTACATTTACATTTCAGGTGAACAACGTATTCCTGTTATCTCGTTCTGAGTATCACACAAACATATTACTGGACACAACCAAAACATTGCAATTAGTACCCAGGCGAACGTCGGTAGCTATGAAGCTAACAAATCAAAAATATTGAAAAGCTATCGTAGCTAATTGACGACACATTGATACCCGACTACTCGTTATTACTTTGCCATCACGCCTGCGTCTTTAATCGGAACTTCATACCTGTAAATTTTCATAAACACGACGAGAGAGGAGTTTTTCTTTCAAAGTCCCCGCCATCTTCTGTCACCGATGAAGTTCCATCGTCTACTTGTTATTCTACACGTTACTGACCTCTACAGTATCGGAGTATACTTCTTACTTCTAGACTGGAGCAAACTTTCCGTCGGAGAAAAGAAAGTTAAATGGTGTGGCGGCCTGGCAGTATTAAACACTCTTTCGGTGTTTTTTCGGTGTTACTCATTCCCCTTTTAAAAATGTATTTTACGCTTAAATTTTATTTTTTACTTACAAACACGTTGCGAAATATGCCATTGTCACTCTCGTCTAACAGAAGTGCATTTGGCTCTTAAATGGCAATCATATTTTGTGGAACAGTTGTCGCCGATATTAAAGACCTGTAAGCAATCAGCTGTAGGAGAAGTGGACAAATGATCGCATAATTCAAAGTTATGAATTACATTTTTTTATTCATATTGAATGTTCAGTCAGTGTAACCGCATTGTCTTTTTCCAGTGGCCATTGTAATGATACTATGTATTCCTAAATATTCGCCAGTAATATCCCATTTCCTACACCTTTCTTAAATTTACACAGATTTAAGAGGCTTTACTGCAGATATGAAAATAAAACGACTCCGGACTTGTGTGCAAACTAGCAGATAAAAGGATCATAACATAAGACATAGGGTCCCTGACTGGTTGTGGCAATAATTAAATTACAACTATAAAGCTGTGAATTGACAAATGTACGCAAAAAAGAAAGATATGGCTTTCATGCAATTGATGTTAATTATTGGCATCTCAAGAATCAAACAAGCAAAGTCTCTTTTTCTTAAACATTGACATAGACATATGTCATGAAGTGGTGAACGTGTAATTCAACATCAACACATGACAATAGACACTTGTCAAAGTTATTATTGTAGAATTCTTGGATTTTTTTATATATATATATATATGTACAGACAAAAAGTGTTGACTGACTTTCCCAGTAAATTCTCATTTATCTTT
>JAOYSI010003046.1:3346-15497 GCA_025775065.1 Hiodon alosoides
GCGCCGCACGCGGAGGTGGGTTAGATGTTGGGGTCGCGCCGCACGCGGAGGTGGGTTAGATGTTGGGGTCGCGCCGCGCCGCACGCGGAGGTGGGTTAGATGTTGGGGTCGCGCCGCACGCGAAGGTGGGTTAGATGTTGGGGTCACGCCGCGCCGCACGCGGAGGTGGGTTAGATGTTGGGGTCGCGCCGCGCCGCACGCGGAGGTGGGTTAGATGTTGGCTGTTGCCCGTGTCCCGGGGGATCAGCTTTCCTCGCCCTGCCTCAGTTTGCGCTTTTGAAATGGAATGTTTTCATATTCCGACCCAGCTGTCTGGCTGAATTTCACTGCTCGTGGCTGTTTTCGAAGATGCCAAATTTGGACTATTAATTGAATTAAGCTTGGGTTACAGCTTTTTGTAAATGGAGAAAGTGATGCTATTGAAAGTATAATGTCAATATAAATAAACTCTGGCGAAAGTGGTGAGGCGTGTTGACGCTGATTTTGGAGTGTATTTTTAAAAGTCGAGACGATCCTAATTGCTGGTATAAATATATGCGTGTATAAGCCTTACCAGGCATCGAGGGTTAGGGTTAGCCTTACCAGGCATCGAGGGTTAGGGTTAGGGTTGGCAGAATGAATTGATGGCTTTTCACGCTTGTTTATTTTCAGCCTCTTGCGCCGTGCCCTAACTCCAAAGAGTCCATGGCGGTATTCGAACAGCACTGCAAGATGGCCCAGGAGTACCTGAAGGTGCAGACGGAGATTGCCTTGCTGATTCAGAGGAAGTAAGTGAGGGCCTTGGTCTGGGATCTGTGGGTAAAACTGAAAGCTCAGTGACAAGCGATTGAACTGAGCGCATCAGATCTGACACTTTGTGCCTAGTAGCTTTTTGACTGGCTCTGCGGCAGACACCTATAAGTAAGTGTGAGTGTATTATTTTCCTGAAATTGGACATTCTTGTTCAACCAAGTAGGCCCAGTTGTCTTTCCAGGATGGAACTCTGCCAAAGAAAGTACCCCTACATTTAAGTCTATATTTAAATCAATTTTACTTATAGATGGTGACTTGTGGGATGTCTAGCTACCAGTGGTGTGGAATCAGGCTTTTTAATGTGCAATTTTTACAGTGACCTTTATGCTTAAATTTAGTTTAAATTAATTCAGGCATCCAGCTGTATTGGACAAAGTGTGTGCTGTCTTGCGTACGTTGACAGCATTCACTTTGAAGGGATGCATCATTGATGTACGTAACAGGTCATACTGTTAAAGGCTAATAATCATTAAAGTGGTTAGGGGACAAATGTGTTATAGTGATTGACTGGGCGCGTGGAAGGAAGCGCGATCTGTTTGAGTTCATATACTGGACTTAAACTTAAGTTGAAGTCCTGAAGTTAGTCGACTATCGTCTAGCTGTCAACTGTAATCAGTACACCCCTGTGTCTGCTTGTCTCTCTTTAAGGAAGGAACTGATTGCTGAACTGGATCAGGACGAGAAAGATCAGCAGAACACCTCCCGTCTGGTGCAGGAGCACAAAAAACTCCTGGAGGAGAACAAGAGCCTCTCCACCTACTTCCAAAAGTGCAAAAAGCAGCTGGAGCTGATCCGAGCCCAGCAGCAGAAGCGCCAGGGCACCTCCTGATGTGCCGGTTTCCATGCAGATATCCCAGAACGTACGCGCCTGACTTGGGCTGCAGAGACGTGCCCCCTCCTTGTCATCTACCCATAATCCTTCTTTAGGGTTTAGCAGTAGTGAGGTCTGGAAGCCTGTTCTGTAGACCCCCCACTCCCAGACCCTTACTCACGGGGGCCCACAGTCGCTAGGTTACTGTGGAACCCGGCCTTCCTTCCTTGCACTCAAGAGACCCACAATGTACTATCTGCCAGTTGTGTCCAATTGGTTTCAGACAAGGTGGTCTCTGGGGGGACGGGACGGATGGTGGGGAGCTGACAAGTTCTCACAGAGTTAGAACACCTAACGTTGAGCGTTGCCATTCGCTGTCCATCTGACCTTCGGAGACCCAGCGACCAATAATTAAATTAGTACTACACCTGTACAAAGCAGGTGGTGTCACTGGGGCTTTACCTGCCCAGGACACAGGTTAGCAATAATGTCATTATTTAGTGTCTCCCAGCAATGATCCATGGGTTTCGTGGGGTGACCCAGGATGGAGGCAGGTGAGGGATATTTCTCAACCCATTTGTGTTGATGCTGTTTGTACCCTCCGGACTGCATGGTCAGTGAATGTGCATGTCTCATCGAATACACCACAACTTGGCTTTCATTCTGCTATCTGAGCATAATCAAGCAAATTATGGCTCCTTGGTTAACACTTTTAAAAATTTAGGGATCTTCTATTTAAAATAATGATCATTACAGATCAGTAAATCTTGCCCTTCTCCGCTGAAATTGACGTGAGCATGGCCGTAGCAAGTGAACCCTCCGCTGAATGCTTTTTGTGGGTAGATGTTTGAGATGGTTACGGACCAGAAGACTCCAGGTTGTATCCCCGGAGGGTAAAGCTTTTGTACCGTTTGAGAAAAGCGGCTCGACCTGAATTGCTTCGCTAGACGTTCAGTTGTATTGATGGGTAATGTGTAAAAAAAAGTCTGAGTGTGTATCTGTTTATACACACTTAACACAAACCTTTTGCCCTTGGAAAGCATTTAATGTAGATATTTTTTTATGAGGGGCGTAATATGAGGATGCCATGTGTATCTCAGTTTTCCTCTAAACTAACGTTAAGCAGCCGTGCCAGTGAAATGGAACCCACTATTAAAAAGAACCCCTTGTTTTGTTGTCGTGTATCTCCGTTTTCCTCTAAACTAGCGTTAAGCAGCCGTGCCAGTGAAATGGAACCCACTATTAAAAAGAACCCCTTGTTTTGTTGTCGTGTTTTTCAGTTTTCGCTTGTGTTGCTCTTTTTTCATCGTCTTTTATTTTTTCTATAATCATCACTATACAGAACAATATGGCCCATAGTTTTGTGTGGCATGGGCACCTCAAACCATTGTTGGCAGAAGGCTTTCCTCTTCCATCTTTCTGTTTATCTTTAGTTCACACGTTGCCTTAGAAGTTATTTGCTTGCGTTTTGACGTAATAGACTTGGTTATGCTGTATCGAATAGCTTATTCAGCTGTGGCGAAAGTAAAGCAATGACTCACCTGAGAAAAATGTGACGTGTTTAACTTGGGGTATTACGTATGCAAATGAACAGACCGGGCAGCGAATGTGCCTGGGTTGTTTGGGTGGCTGTTTACCTTCCTATTGACGGGATACTGCGAACTAATTGGTTGTGTTGACGTTTGGATTTAAGTTGACTCTGCGCTGTCACTGAGGTGCGGAATGACTTGGAAGTGTGCGCTGCTTTAAT
Organism: Hiodon alosoides; assembly: GCA_025775065.1. Lineage (NCBI taxonomy): Eukaryota > Metazoa > Chordata > Actinopteri > Hiodontiformes > Hiodontidae > Hiodon > Hiodon alosoides. The sequence goes on from JAOYSI010003046.1 coordinate 6,700, forward strand.
TGGACTACCTAATCAGGAGTGAATCTTGGATGTGAGTGTACTTCCTGAAACGGTTTCATTCCACTCGCGCAGACCGGGACGTCCTTGGGAGGTGACCCTCTCTTTTGCACAATCATGCAATTTGTTGTTTTGTTTGTTTTGCTCAATACCAGTACTGGCAATTGCAATGTACAAGGGTAACAGTACGTTATCAGGATGTATGTGTAAGACTTTCTATTTAAAGTAGGCTACTTGCTTATGATATGCAGTGGGGCCCCCCCACACACACATTTTGTAAGGTTTTGAGTTCACAGTATAGATCTGTCGACTGTGTATTGTGTATATATAACGTCTGATTTAAGATGGAAATAAACCAGTGGGGGAGGGGGAAACTAAATAAATGGATAGAAATGTTTTGTTTACATTGTCTTTTAAAACGTTGCATTGTGTTGCGTATTTCTGTAAAAATGCCTGGCTTTGTGACCTGGTGCTTTGCGACCTTGGGCCGACTTCATGATGCTTATTGCGCCGCAGTCTAGTTTGCCCACAGGGAGTTCCATTCCAGTGGAACCCAGTCCGTATTACGGAGGCCAGTGTTATAAACGCCAAAACCAGCACCTTTACCCAACTAGACTGTTCACAGAAATGGGAATTTACTGAATTCCGCTCTCTATAGCATGTAAGCTAACAGGCGGGCCACAAACAAGCAGTGCAGAACGCACGAGTCGTTGGGCCTTGTCACGGATTGGCTACTGCGGCAGACCACTCCGGGCTCCACGCCGCCCCTTGATACCAGTTCAACGACGTTTGAACCTCCCTGCATGTCTGAACGTTGTTGCTGGCCAGATGCATCCCTTTCTGATAACAGATTACCCTTAGTCACATGGATATTTCAAGCAGGATAATGTGCCACGTATTATCTCACAATGATTCCAGGAAGATGACGGTAAGGTCAGTTCATTTCAGTGGCCTGGACAGTCCCCAGACCTCAACCCAATAGAGCGTTTCTGGGATGAGTTAAAACAGGCATCTGTCCAATCTGCAGTAACTGCGTGATGCCAACGCGTATGCATGGATCAACGTCCCTGAGCAATGTTTCAGAAGAACTCAGGCTCTCCTAAAGGCAAAGGAGGCGTGTGTGTATCCACTGCTGTTCAACAGATGAAATGAAATTTAAAAAGGGAAAGTCTAAGAGTGGTCCGGTCTAATCTGTTTGTGAGTGTGTGGTGTAACGGTCAGCCAACGATGATCTCCGCTCCTGTGAAACGCAGAACTAAGAATTCACAATAAATACAGGCAAAAGTAAATATATTAGTATTAATATTTATTATCAATCACAAGTACCAGATTATATTTCCTGTATAGACTGTACAACTAAACATGTCGCATGATACTGTTATTCCAAATTAGTAAAAAAAAAAAAAATATATATATATATATATATATAGTACAGTAATAGTAAGTAGTAACGTGCTGTTTTTTCCAATAGGTGGCACTGCAGTGAAGTGCTGTATTCACAAAGCAGTAGGACTGCCTTATCTGCCTTCACGGTGTAATAGATCCCAAGATAGAGTTAATGACCTAAACTGCCAAGGTATTGGACACATCGAAGCTAAAGGAAAGCCTATATACTGCCCACAGAATACAATATCAAGCTTTAATTAAAGGAGCATTTATATACTAATGGTGTGATGGATCCAAATCCGTGGAATCCTCACCTTAGATATACAATTATATGGAATGAACACACGGCACTTGACTTGATGCAACAGAAGCCTTGGACAGTTGTTATGTTGGAGATCCGGATTGTGTTTCAGACTCAAATGCCTCGACGTTTTGTTTTCATCCTAACGGTTGCACTCAAGGTGCTGGCAGCCTAACAGAGGATAAAGAATAGTTTCCGTTCAGGAAATGACGAATGGGTGTCACTGGTTTTTCTTTCAGCTAGGTGTTTTTACACACCCTGGAATGCTTGAGCCAAGATGCTACTTTTTGTTATGTTCGCTGTGATACAATAATTACCTTAGTAATACCATGGTCTGGTATTGTTCTCATATGGTTTTGACTTGTGGCCAAAAGAAAACGTAGGCCTTAATCCAGCCCATGTATGTCTATGTCTATGTCTATGTCTATATATATATATATATATGTGTGTGTGTGTGTATGCAGGATGTATGCCATGAAATATTACCCTGACCTTGGTTATGAGGTAATATTTTAGTTGTGTATCATGGGGACAATGGGAATTTGTCTGAACCTGAGAGGCAGTTATGTAGCGTCATGTAGGGCCAAGCTGAAATAGCTGTCAGTCATCAGTGAAAGCATTGGCACGCCTGCTAACTTTGAGGGTTGCGGTTAGCATGAAGTTAACTACTTTGAGCTGGTGTGTTAGAACTCATCGTACGGTTATAAATATAATATTGTTTTAAAAGCTTTAAATTAAAACAGCTTAGCAGACACAAAAACCTGAGAATTAGTGCTGTGATATGATTATTAATATCCAATTGAAACTTAATGCATACTTGAAGTCCATTTACAGCTCTTGAATCCAACAGCATTTATCTTTCACTGGAAAGAGAATAGTTAAATTTACATCAAAAGATATCCATTTAATGGTATCCATGGAAACTCAGACATTAATAGGCTAGGAACAGGAGAGCTGTCTCGGTTTTTAATAATGAACATAATTTAGGTCATAATATTTGTGTGTTGGTCTATAAATTGCACTGTGTGCCAGATACTTATTTCATTAATCTGTACGAATCCCGGAATGTCTTAGAAATGGCTGTAGGCTGTTATTTAAAGGGTTCGATGAGATAGGACTTTCCCTCTGGGAAAATCGCTGCAGAAGCTGAGAAACTGTATTTAACTCTAGTAGACATTGTTTTTTTATTTAAGATTTATTTTATCATTGATAGTTATGTTACAGTTGCTGTTTTTTTTTTGTGTGTGTTCATTGCAGTGCGGTAGTTACAGTTACATTGTTACCTTTTATATGTTACTGTGGAACTACGGTGTTTATTATTATTATTTATTACTTACTAAGTTATTTTGAATCATTATTTTTTCCATAAATCCTGCGTCTGTGTCACTAATGAAGAATGTAACTATTTTAGGCAGCAGTTCTATCATCTCAAATTCTGGTGTTGTAAGTATCCAGCTCTATTTCTTTCTCTCCAGAACTACTTTTTAAATTGTATTGTTTCTGTTTTCTCTTTGGAGTCTGGGGAGACCCTTGCTTTGTTTTAACACTTGTGCATTAAAGTGGAAAATGTGAAAGGTCAGAATACTTTAGGTTTAACCACAGACTTTAGTGCTTAAAGGTTAACTGTGCCCCCGGTCTGTGTGACACATGTCTCAGTTATTACAACCTTTATCAGATGGCTTACCAGTGCTTTTGAACACCTTTGGAAAATAGTGTTTTTTGTTATTTGAAGGATAAAAAAAGCATATAAATTGTTATATTATGAATGTATGTTTTTTCTTCCCACAACCCCCTTGTCTTTGACAGCCGCCCTGTAGACCTCCACCATCATCCAAACTTTCACAAAAAAAAGTTTTGGTCCAGATGTCAAGGTGTTATGAAATTATTTTTGTTAGTGCGTTCGGTCTTTGTCGTGCGCGAACACAGTTGGTATCGCCAAACGTGCAGAAAAGAGAGTGCCTTGGAAATTTAGCATCAGAGCCGAGAAAACATCGGCAGAAACGAGATCTGTGTGAAACCGCAAAGAGAGCGCTATGCAGCCTCCAGTAAGACCAAAACACGGTCAAGTGGGTGGCAGCTGAAACAGCAACGTGCTATAATAATCTGATGTCTGATGCCGACTGATATTGTGGAAAAAAAGTGAGTTGCACCTCCTGGCTGAGTGAGAGAACTTGGATATGTCACCTGTGGAGAAATAATATCTAAGCTCCTGAACTGGCTGAGTGTGCAGAGTGGGTGTGGTGTTGAGATCTACACATTAGCAGCCCACGTTATCATTGGCAAGCCCCCCCCCGTGACATGTCTCTTTACAGCCTGCTCTGTGTCGACGGCTGTGGCTCCTTCCACGAGGCCGTGTCCGTGCGCTGTCCGTGCGCTGTCCGTGCGCTGCGTTACACAACTTCAGGCAGAGGCAGCCTTCTGTAGTGCAACAAAGACTTCCTCCAGCTGTGCAGCGTGGAGGTGAGACTCAGCTGTGTGGGTGTGCACGAGGGCCTGTTCGTGCTGCAGAGGGGGTGGGGTGGCAGGCCGCAGATCGTCAGCTGTGAAAAGATAAGTTCCAGGGAACTCTCAGCTGTAACCCCCCCTCGTACCCCACCCTCCCCAGCTGTGAGCTTTGTCCTTCCCAGGTTAGGAAGCCGACACCCTCTGCTGTAAATTTAAATTAAAAAAAGGAACTTTTTGCATGTTGAAAAACAACCGTGCTAATTGTCTGTTGCTTTGTTGACATGTATGCACTGAGCCGCTCAAGTTCGTGGCAGGGCAGCCAAACAGGCTGTTATTACGGTCAGTTTGACTGACAGCGTGTGGGCGAAAGGTAATTGCTGAAGTATGGCTGTGGTGACGGGGGCTTTGAGAAAAAGCGGATGTGCTGCAGACTCACAACTCAGAAGTGATGACTCATTTTTACACCATTCACTTTTCTTTTTTTTCATGATCGTTCATCTACAGATTTCTGTGATCGGGTGCAGCCTGATTCTGAAGCACTGGCTGAAGAAGTGATTCCAACTGTGGAACAGCTGGCATAGTTTAAATGACAAGCTGAAAGCACGCTGGTTCTTTGTAGCGTCACAAACTGAAATCTTGATATTTTGTTTGTATTTGATCTAAGTGGTGGGATTTTTTAATGTGACACAACAGTTCATCCAGGCGCCCTGCAGCAGCGGATCACAAGGGTCGATCACGAGGGTCGATCACGAGGGTCGATCACGAGGGTCGGTCACGAGGGTCGGTCACGAGGGTCGGTCACGAGGGTCGATCACGAGGGTCGGTCACGAGGGTCGATCACAAGGGTCGATCACAAGGGTCGGTCACAAGGGTCGGTCACAAGGGTCGATCACAAGGGTCGGTGGGGTTGCTGATGTAGCTGATCAGTGGTGGGTGAGGATCTTGTGGCCAATCTCAGCTGCAACAGGGGCCAGGAAAGTCTGATCAGGAGAAGGGTAGCCTGGGGGAATTTCTGGTTGGCCGCAGCATTCTGAATCAGCAGAGGAGGATGGTGGGTAAAATGGCTGTAGTCCAGGTGGGAGATCACAAGTGTCTGGATCAAACATCAAAAAGTGTCAGAGTAGGTTGATTTTAATGCATCAAGACTTCAGGTTTTAACAGGGGTGAGGATTTCTTATAAGGCATTTTACAGTTAAGGTAGAATATGTCATTCATTTTAAACGGCTGGTAAGGTGGATTGAAATACCTCACAAATATATATTTACATAATAGCTGGCAAGCTCCTCAGATTTGCAGCCCAGCCCAAGTCCACATGTCAGGATGTAAACCAGCAGCAAAAGAATGTGATGTCATGGATTTCTTGTTCATCAGGTGGGATTGAGGTTTATGCTTATCCAGTTTAAACATCAGGCTGGCAAAGGGTTCCACTAAGCTATGTAAACATGAACTTACATGTGCACACACACACTCGCAGACTTCCACAGCACACAGCACCGCAGACGGTCTGCGAGTCTCGACAGGGGTCAAAATCTACGGTGAGAGCCCTAGATGGGGTCAACGGGAGGACGTGACTTAAATAAAACCCCTGTGCAGTCTCCAAAGTCCCCCGTCGTCTGGGAAGCACAGCTGACTTGCTCTTCTTGTCCTCACTGTAACTCTGTGGGAAGCCCTAACCTGTCCCGGAGGAAACCTGAGACTGGGGCAGGTTATGAATGGCGGTGAGAGCCAACCCCAGGGCCCCATTGGTGGTGCCGTCATTGACGTGATCACAAGCATTTGGCTCCCGTGCCATTGCTGGCAAGACGGGAGTCCTGCCTATCAAGGGTGCATTTACGTCAGCGCCCCCCCCCACCCCCCCGGGATGCTTTCTGGCACAGGGTACTAACACTGTGACCGCAGAGTCCAATGACTCATCTTCCCTTTACTGTGACTCTTTAACCAACTCCAGCTTTCATTTGATGCCTAGCTTGTTTTGGTATTACACTAAACAGTCTGGATTTGACTCTGCATTGTAAAATTCATACTTTCACTAAATTGTAATTTAGTTTGTTCTTTGAATGGAAAATGGGTTTGAGCTGTTTACTGTTTATACAAACAACTTTTCTCATTTGTTTTAAGGCAAATCTACAGAATTCAACATCATATGGATTTAAGCCTGGTTTTGGGGTAGAAGTAATTATTTCAAAAGAAATGATTTAAAAATGGTCTTGCTTGAGATTCTGCACTGAAATAATTTTCTTGTTTTTATAGATTGGAGAGTTTTACACATTGTGCCAACGAGCTGAATAATCTCATTTCCTGTGCTCTTTGCTGTGTCACTTATGTTTGCAAAACAATCAAACGTTTTCCTTTAAAATATATTTTAAAACACAAAAAAGTATTTTGCTTGTTATTATTCAGTCAATTCATTTAAACATTAAGTGAAGAAAATATATGTAAGGGCTATGGTTAAATGTCATTCATTTAAGGCCATTTCTTATTTAATTAAGAAGAAAGTGTAATAAAAGCGCAAACCATCACTTACATAAAAATACACATTGCAACTAATGTTAACTATGTTGTCTGCACAAACCATCACTTACACAAAAATATACACTAATGTAAACTATGTAGCATGGTTAAGAGTGAAATGTGCTAGTGCATCAGAGAACTCTGGTATACAAAAATGAAAATGGATTTACTTCTTTAACAGTTGTCAAAATGTTGCATATTGTATATTTTGTATTGTAACTAAATTAACTAAACTGTGCTAACTAAATGATTAACTTAAAACGTATTCGAATGAAAAGTAAAATAAAATAAAAAGTGATTAAGATGGAATTGGCTCTTTCACTGTATAGCGCCATTCACTGGCATCCGATAAACCGTTCACTCTCCATATGGACATTATAAGCATTTTATTAGCACCAACAACTCCGCCATGAATTACCTTAAGTACATCTACTTCTAAGGTATTGTCCCAGGGCAACTTTTACCTCTCTGCAACAGTTCTCAGGAAAAGTACAATAACGGCAGTCATTAGCATGCGGTATGTTTGCCTTGTATGAGCGATGACGCAGACACTAGGAAAGGATGAAACTGCAACGCTTGCTTACTTTAAATTTGGGTTCTTGCTGAAAGAGGCCGTTTGTTTTCTCAGATTAAAATAATTAAATAAGAAGTAATTGGTGATGAAATATAAATGTAATATAAGTGTAATTGCATGTCATAATTTCCATTTCTCCTGCACAAGTCTCCTTTCATATAAGTCTTCTAAATCAGTTAAAGTTAAGGATATTTCTCTTTTTACTTTTTCCAGTTCTTTCTTATGCTTTCCAGCCGATTTTCGTTTTTGTTTTGTTTTTTGTTATTTGGACATATGACGATTTGAGTCTCCATAGTTCTGACACCGGATCAGTCTATTATGTTCTCGTTATCTCCATGGCAACATTTAGCCACTCATCCCAGTGAAACAGCAATTATATTTAGTTGGTTATCATAGCTTTCTCTTTTATCACACGTTGTTAATTCTTGTTTGATTTTCGGTTATGTCAATGTGGTGGCACACATTTTTTTTTTTTTAACCCAAATTGCAGTTAGAAAATTTTGAAAGGAATGGAATGCGCTACTGTTTTACCATTGGTGGGAAAAGCAAGAGAAAGCGTGTTTTCTATAATAAATAATTAGATTTTTTGAAGGAACTACCTCGTGATTTTAAAGCAATTTTTCAGAAGGTTCCATTTCCACAAAGAACAATGAAAATTAGTCCGTTGGCCTCATCTATTTAAACTGCATTTCAAGGACTTCCTTACATCTTGGATACTTTTTTTTTTTCAAAGGAAGTTAATGATCAAAAAAGAATTTTTAAAAAGTATTTGGTACAAAACAATTTAACAATTATATTTATACAATAATATTTTTCAGTATTTCAATATAAAATACAGAAGGTTTTTTTAAATTATATATATATATATGCAAACATAATTTATAATATTAATATTATTAATAGTGTTATTATTGTTACTAGAAAGTTGGTAAGGTGGTTACAGAAAATGAATGATTACAATGCAATAACAATAATAATAATGATTATTATTTTAAGAATAACATCTTTGTTTAGACCTTGCATTGTATGGGTACATCCCTTTGATAAATGACAAGATTACAGGGTCATTGTGTTAATTTGGCTCTAAAAAGGGCTGATATCTCCCTACACAGAGCGTTCTCTAGCCTACAGCCAGAATGAACAACACTGCACATGCCCACTGCGTTGCTTCTAATTGTTCTTCCTGACATAAAGCTGGCGTTCATTCTCAGAGTGCTGTGGCCACCCACATCCAGGCCTCAGTCTTTCCAGTGAACAGGGTCAAAGGGTGCACCTCTCTTCTGCTGCTGGTGCACTTTAAGAACTTCCCCTGGGAACTGAATTCTACTGAACCAACCACATTCTGGTTCCTCCGAGAACAACACACCAAGGGGACCAGGTGTGCTACAGACAACCTGCGATTCCCCCGTGCTGCGCGGCTGCGATTCCCCCGTGCTGCGTGGCTGCGATTCCCCCGTGCTGCGTGGCTGCGATTCCCCCGTGCTGCGTGGCTCCGATTCCCCCGTGCTGCGTGGCTCCGATTCCCCCGTGCTGCGTGGCTGCGATTCCCCCGTGCTGCGTGGCGGCGATTCCCGCGTGCTGCGT
>JAOYSI010003047.1:0-15495 GCA_025775065.1 Hiodon alosoides
TCATGCAATAAAATGCAAATTAATTATTTAAAAATCATACAATGTGATTTTCTGGATTTTTGTTTTAGATTCCATCTTTCACAGTTGAAGTGTACCTATGATAAAAATTACAGACCTCTACATGCTTTGTAAGAGGGAAAACCAGCAAAATCGGCTGTGTATCAAATACTTGTTTTACAAAAAAACTATATAAAATCGCCATCTGTCAAACAAGGTGATGAAGGTCCGATTCAATTTTTAGCATCCTAGAGGAAGAGCTCACTGAATCTGAGATGTAATAAGATGCCACCGTTGCAACAAGTCAGTTCGTGAAATTTCTTCCCTCCTAGATATTCCACGATCAACTGTAAGTGGCATTTGAAGGGAAGGTTAACCTAAAAAATTATGTTATTTCAAAACTTCTTCAGTTAAAGCCTTCAACCAAGTTTGTAGGGCTTACAGGTTTTGAGATATTCAGACAATTCATAACCCTAGTACTTGGTACAAGTCCATGGCGATAAACCCACAAACTCCAAATCTCAATTTAACTTTCTATCTAAAAGTAAACATAGGCACAATCAAAATTGTGTCAAACCGCTGAAATCATTTAATAAAATTTTTTTTTTTTTTTTTTGGTACCTTATTAATTCTACTCATGAAAAGAAAACGCCAATATAGACAGTCATGCAAAGTGCAATTTGTGGGTTGCCAAATCTTTGACTTGATAGCAGCCATAGTGCGCTCTGCTGGCACAACTCTGTGTCTATTTTCCGACTGTCCTTAACTTGAAAGTCTCCTTCAGTTTACTGGACACCCTTATCAACAATTTTTTGGTTTTGGGCAGTATTGGCTTTTCAGTCACACTACACAAATACACAATGTCACATAATCAAACATGAGTGCAACATTCAGACTTCAAGATTGTAAAAATGATGGACTGAATGCTCTTTGAGACACTAGTACTGAAAATGGCAGTCATGCAGTAAAGCTGCTCGCTGAGATATCACTAGCAGCCATCCCCACGTTCCTGCCATGGTTTTCTTTGGGCTCTTTCTTGAGATCATTTCATGAGATAGACAGTGAAGTAAACAATGAGAAGACAACCATGTCGTGGTCAGAGATCTTTTGATAATGGTTTGATCGTTGTCATTACACCTTCATCCTTTGCACTCCAAACCCCAATCTTTTAACTGATATTACAGAGACTAACCAGGTTAGTTGAGGAACCATGGAGTGAATGGATCGCACATTGGGATAATATTTGAACCTCCGTGGTTTTAAGTTGAGGCATGCCTAATATTCACTGCTTAATGTGGACCAATGGAAGCAAAGGAATCAGTACTTCTGATGACTTTCACCTTCGTTAGCAGCTCACTTTCGTCTCATGGCTTAAGGTAAAACAGACACATTTATTTTCTCTTTTAATCCAAACCTTTCTTCCGCCAAAGGAATGAAAGCCCATTAGAATAAACAAATGAAGCCGGAGTGATGATGGTGATGAGGCTGGTGGAGACACATCGTCAGCTGCTGTGCCGGCGGAACACAGCAGAGTTGGAAGAGGAGTCTATGCTAATTAGGGAATAATCAGCCCTGTGAAGCTGGTTGTCTCCCATTTACCACTCAAACGGGAGCTGACATAATGGGGCTGCAGGAGGCTGCCACGCGGCGACAGAGAGGAAGTGCTATCTCGCCCACAGGCCACTCAGGGGGAAGGAGGAGACTTTGTCATCTGTTGTAGGCCTAATTAAAGATCCAGGTATAGTCCCAGGGATTCTCTATGAGTGGGGCTATGAGTGGACTTGAATGCTTTTGATGACAGAGATGAAGGAGGTGGAATATCTCTCATGCTCCGTTGTACCCTTCTGAAAGGAGCAGGACAACTCATAAGGCATTGAATACACTTTTTGAAGGTCAACCTTTACCTCATTCCCCATGCTTCAAGTAAGTCAATGCGCCTTGCATTAACTGTTCCCTATTCAAAAAGATTTAAACAGGAATACCTGTACAAATTAAGATCGAACAAGTATAGCAATGGTAACTCATAAATCTACGGCGTTAACACAAAAATGTAAAAAAACACTTTGTATCTATGCATACATGCATACTGCACAATGCATGTGAACATTTCTCCCATGTGTCGCGTGATGTTCAATCCTTGTCACTATATATACTGCAGATATACAATCAGTGGCTAGTTTATTCTGTACGCCATCCCATTCACGAAAATGGATCAGTCCTACAGACAGTGGCCATGGCTTGCAATATAAAGCAGGCAGACAGAATTGAAGCATTCAGTTGCGGTTCAATTGAGCGGTAGAATGGGCCAAACAAGTGACCTAAGCGAATGATCACCAATGCCAGGCATGCTGGTTCCAGTATCTCAGAAATTGAGCCGCATCTGTTACAGTCACAATTTTGATGAGCAGGTGGATACCTTCATGGCTACAGTTTACCTTTCATCACATGGATACTTACAGCAGGATAATGTGCCATGTCACAAAGCATATATTCTCTCAGAATGGTTCCAGGAACATGACAGCAAGTTCAGCTTACTTGAGTGGACAGCAAAGTCCCCCAACCTCAACCCAATAGAGTGTCTTTGGGAAGTGATGGTACAGGCTGTTTGCCAATCTGCAGCTGTTACGTGATGCTGTCATGACAGCGTGGACCAACATCCTTATGGGATGTGTCCAACCCCTGCTAGAACCAATCCCCTGAAGCATTCTGGCTTTTCTGGAGGCAAAGGGGGGTCTGAGCTGGTATTAGAGTGTATTTTTTTTATTTAATTTTTGCTTTTAAGCTATTGTTGTCAGTACTAAATCTCTATTACATAAACTTACTCGAGGACCTCTTTATGTTTACATATATTTCATTTTTAGCTAATTTTATCATTCAGATTTTAACCTGTTAAAGTCGATTTAATCACAAAAACTATAACTGTAAACTATAGCCTAATTTAGTGCTATAAACGTACACCATATCCTACTGCAAACATTGATTCCATGTATTCGTGTTTTGCAAACCGCGACGACACCTAGTGAATATGACTAGTACTAAATAATTGTTCAATACTTCTCAAATCTCAAAAATCTCAGTAAATCTCAAATCCAATAATCCAATCTCACTGTTTTTCTTCAATCACAGTTTTCTGTGTTTCTCTCTCTCTATGATTTTTTTTTAACAATTACTGCCAAAGGCATTAGTTTATGTAATTTACACTTACGGTTTTTAAATATTACTCTTAATTCAAAAGAAAAGTTTAAAATGAATACACATGTGTGTGTTTTTTTTTTTATTTTTTTTTTTACATTACACACATTTGAGTTAATTATTTTAAAGGTACGAGTTTCTGTTGAAATCGTACAATCTGCCAGTGGAATATTAATGTGTGATCAAGAAGACGTATCGCTTGCAGTTTGTCTCATCGTAATATTGGTGACATCCATTGTCTATAAAAATCTCTAAAATTAAATTACACAGAAAGACCTCAGATAGTGAAAGACTCTGAAATATAATAACCAACACAATATAATAAACAACAAATAACGATGGTTTATTCCAGATAAACAGGGAAAAAAAAGATTTATCTGACGACGGTTGGGATCATTTTTTAAGTATTTGGTTCCTTCATAATAATAAAAAGAGAAATCTATTTCATGCCGTTATAAACAGTGGAATTAGCCGGTTGCCAAAGTTTTAAATTGGTCTCAGCCCAATTAAGAGAAAAACTAGTTCTTTATAAAGCAAACTCAACCAATCTATAAACTTTCCTATTTTTCAAGTTTAATAACTTACTTATTGGAAGATCAAGCAACGGCAAAAGGTTAAATAATTCTGCGTCTTTGATCTGGGAACACAAGAGAGTGTTCGTTTCAATTTAATTTTTTTTATTATTCTTATTTCTGTAAGAGCGCCAGCATTACGTTTTACCTTGGTGTGCAAATGTGCTGGAATCGGTTAAAAGAAAAACTCGCGGCTCCTTGAAAGCAGGGGTGCAGATGCTATAACGTTAATTAAGTATTCAGTATTTCAAGTCTCCGATCCTAATTTAAGATAATTTTCAAACGTACGAAAAAAAGGAGAGAAACAACATCTGACGGAGGTCCAAATCTAAGGTCGTTCAACATTTCAGAATTCAATGTTGATTGTATTGTTTCTATATTTACCTTTCATTAAACTTCAAATATATTAGTCCTACTTTTAGCAATTATGCGACTTTTATGCGAAGTCCCAAACCCAGATAAATTACGATTGAATTGAAATTATGTCTGCATTTATCTCATCGAGGCGTTCAATATCTTTTATTACCTCTCTTCATTTAAAAAAATGTGGCCTCTCGCGATGTCCTGACCCTTCGATTTTATACAAGCACAGGTGTTGTTGCAAATAATGAGCGCAAATTTCCCATGCCTTCTACTGCTCGGTTCAACATCGTGCTCCTCGCCTTATCCACCGGGACCGCGCTTTCGTTGTGGAATATTAGAAGAGGCAGAAGCGCGCCTCTGATCTGCTTGCAGTCCTGAGTGAATAACCATTGACTTGTTCAATTTGTTTAGATGCCGCAATCGGTTCTTTGAAGCCGTGCGTTTTAGCATAAATCATAAACCGTCTTCACGCGCCTTGGCGCTTTGAAATGCAACATCTGCTTTCGAGTCCCACGCCATACAATTAGTAAGGCAACATCAATAGATTGGCTTTCTATAATTTAGCATAGTAATAAAGCTTTTGTTTTGTCTTTTGGTGATGAGTTATTTCTTATTTATTCTCGAATATTTTTTTCTTGAAACATCGCATTGTTTATGTGGCTAAAGAATATTATTTTGTGGAGTGGAGAGGATAGTATACCTGATACGTATTCAGGTAATTACCAGGATAATCTATTTTGCAATGGTTGCAGGGTGTTTTACTAAGCAGTGTTGTTTGTTTACTCACTCTTTATTCTGTGATTTAAATTTCTGTTTATTTGTATGTTTCTGCAGGGCACTGCCACCTGTTCTCTCCTGGGATATGTAAGTTATTCAGAGGTATGTAGACCTGGCATAGATGAGTCTGTCTGTACTCATTTATATCAGGAGCCCTGCATTCTATTTTGGAGTCTTGTGTTGAGTAACTTAAGTTTTAAACTTAATTTAAACACTTGTGTGAGGCAACAAGGACTCTCTGCATTCCACAGTATACATCTTTGAAATGTGCTGTGGTTGCATGCAACCATAAACCTCATGCATTTTTAGAACATGTAAAAGGGTGTTTTTTTTTCTATTGACATGTCATTTTGCATTAATAACTGAATAAGCTAATTTTCTATCACAAATAAAAGTTAGTCAATCTTTACTGATAAGTGTGTGCATCCTTTGTCCTAATTTGTTCCTCAGTAAAATACTTTGAATCCTGTGAGCACATTTTTAATGTCAGTAAAGTTGCATTATATTGATTCTATTCAGTAATGTTTGTCAGTACATAGTGATTAGCTAAACATGCCCAAATGAAGAATTTATGGAGTGAAATAAACCACATAACACACAAGAACAATTTTACCTTCTTTCACCTTCATCCATGCTAAAAAGACCTAAGGCACTGCTAAATGATAGAATGATAAACTGGGAACAAAGCTGGTGTCACAGCGAACGCAGCAGGTGCCTGAATGCCGCCTGCTGAGTCTGCAGACGAGTTTGTGCCCATCTCCTGTGAATAATAATAGCAGCATTCACACCATCCTTGCTTTGCTCGACGCTGAAACACATTTTCATAAGAGTTAGACAGTCTAAACATTGCTATTCCTCCACGTTTGAGTTTCTTTTCCAAAAAAAGTGCTGGGTGATGCCATATTGGGTGTCTCGGGTTTGGCGAGAAGGGCTGAGGGAGGCGTAAAAGCGCCTGTTGCGTTTGGTGTAAAACCAGCTTATTGCAGGCCCAAGGTCTGAGCTGTGTATTGAGAGAAACAGCCCCACAACAGTGCATGTGATTACATGACAGGTTTGTGTCTCTTTGGCTCGTTAATATCACTTTCAGCCACATCAGAGCGGTGTAATGTTAACTGGCAGGCGTCCAATACCCACATTAACTTGATGGCTTGTAAACTAACATTGGGAAGTGTTTGAGCAAATTTTCTTTTGTACTTAAATATTTGTTTGTGTATGCGCTTGTGTGTGAAACAATGGCATAATTAATTATTGCATTGTTTCTTCCTGTTGTTTTTGCACTTGCTGTTTTATTATTCATTTCCTGCTGCATTGAAGCGACGTGACAGCTATTGAGAATAATTAATCATTTTTTTGTGCTCACTCACAAAATAAATAAATATAAATAACTAAATATATAAATCTCTTTCCTTAGAAAATATGTAATCATTCATTTTAAATGCAGTGTAAGGTAAATTACAGAACATATTAAGCCATTGCTTTCACTTAATACAAAAGTCACTGCGTTTGATGAAATGATGCCACCAGCTTCAATTGCATTGGCATAGAGAGAACTATATGTAAATTGGGGGCTTCCACAAGGAAAACTGAGACTTTTATTCTTAGGATACATATAAATGTACTGCATCTTTCTATTTCATTAAATATTTTGTCACGGTGGCCTTCCAAACAAATATCATTAAATATCACATTACCTAATTGTAATATCAGTACCATATCTCCCTCTGTCTAAAGAGGTGCAAGTTAGGTGGATCGGTTACTGCGAAATTGGCACAATGTCTCCGTCCCTGTGTCGGGCTGGCATCCTGTCCTGGACGTACCCTGCCCCACGCTATGTGTCTGCAAAACATCTTTTACAGAATCCCACAGATGTTTAATCGTTGGTTAGGCCTATTTAATCTAGTCCAATGTAAGAAATGTTGGCTCACTTTTTACTGCTTAATGTTAGCTTAATGCTAATAGCTGTGCAGTGTGCGTTATTGAGAATAGACCACACTTGCATGCGGTTTATTGGGATCAGAAGTTTATATAACCTCACAGCATCGGTCAGTTTTCTCTCTGTTTATGTTCCTTTGACACCTTGGGTGATAGTTTTCTGAATACAGCAGTGGGCCTGAGCTACAACATGTAACACCTAGGGTTTACTTCCTCAAGCAGTTCTGGCTGCTATCACAACGTGGTGAAGAGAATAAAAGACATTTTTAAAGACAGCCTGACTTTTTGGTCCAGAATCCCACCCCCACTGCTACTAAGCAGAAATATGTCCACACTCAAGTGTGAAAATAAAAAGATATAAAGAAATAATAAACAGATTTTGATTTAAAAGATGAAATGGCCAAAGGCCATCTCAAAACAAGTTGGAAAAGATAGTTGCAGGGATCGGAGAAAAGCTTCTGCTTTTTTTCCCTTCTCAGTCAATTGCTCTATCCACCTCCCAGCCCCCCAACCCTCCACCCACCCCCCACACTCACAGGGAGAGAAGGTGCATGTCAAGCGATTGTTAAATTAAAATATTGATGTGGAGTATCAAAGAGTAAAGATTTACTCCTGTGTTTCCAGAAGTAACTGTGATCTGCTTTGATCACGGACTCCTGTGATCTGACTTCTGAAGTTATTAAGAGTCCTGGAAAACAAAATACAAACAAACTTCAAGCACCTCAAATATATATAAAAGTTTCTTCAAAAAAAGCAGAGATGTGTGAGTCTATGCATGACTACTTATTTTGTGTGTGTGTGTGTGTGTGTGTGTGTGTGTGTGTGTGTTTTAGTGTTAAGTAACTTTGTTGCTTGTGTTTTCGCACAACAGTATTTCTGTAAATATCAAAATAAACTGGAAAAGAGTATTTTTGGACTCAAAGGAATCGTCAGTGGCGATGAATCTTGGTGTTTTTCACTCGGATGAAAAAACTGCAAACGGTGAATTAATGCTAAGATTAATTAGCCAAAATAAATCCTGAAAAATAGGAATTACTAGGCAGCATAGGCATACGTTTATACAGGGTTTTTTTTTGTTTATAAAATAGCATTATTTATTCAAACATTCCTACTAAACGACTAATCTTCACTGAAAAAAAAAAGTAATCTATTTTTTAAATCTTTCATTCTATCCAACAACTTCTGTAATCTGAGTTACGTTTGGAAGCCCTGTCCACGTTCCATTGTTCTAAAGTACTATAGTCTTA
This sequence comes from Hiodon alosoides, assembly GCA_025775065.1. Lineage (NCBI taxonomy): Eukaryota > Metazoa > Chordata > Actinopteri > Hiodontiformes > Hiodontidae > Hiodon > Hiodon alosoides. Next base: position 8,081 of record JAOYSI010003047.1, read on the forward strand.
ATGAGGCTTTAAAGATCTCAGAGCGGCAAGCAGGAAGCCTCCATGTGTTCCACCACGCACGCATCTCCTGTTTTCTTCCTTATGGTCGCACTGCCTGCAGAGCAGGAGCCCAGGGCCTGGGGCACGGGCGTCAGCGTGGAGAATGAGAGCTGAATGGTGGGGGCCATGAAATCGGTTATACGACCAGGTCGCCGGTAAAATGCTCCTTCATTTTGGTGTTCAGATGGTTGAAGTTCAGCTGGGTCTCTCTGGCGATCGGAGAGTTCTAAAGATCACCACGGGCAAGACATTAGAGGGTCACTGGTATCCAGGATGTGAGCTGGTTAACAGTATATCCAACAGTATATAGCCATTTTCAGTATATCACTTCAAAACTAGAACATTTTTTTGTAGATAAGGTTTATTCTGCACAAAAATTGTCAAAATAAAAATGGGTTAATATGCTGGAGCTAATTTGTGTTTTTTCAAGCCTGTGTTTTTGTTTGACTCACGATTCTAGCCAAAATGAATGACTCTGTAAATATGTTTCAAACAGGGATTATGGGACCAATCTTGAAAATCACACCTATTTAGACCATTGGTTAGGAAAGTGAAAGAAGTGGATTCCCAGCTCTGTGGTGTCCAGACTAAGAAAGTGCATGCCCACAGTGAATAGTCCTAATTGAGGCCGAAGGATTAGCTGATGATCTGGTGCCAGCTTTATGATCCCCTTGGATCTCACCCCTTCTGCTGGAAATGAGTTTCCCTGTGAATGCTGAGGAATCTAGATCCAGGTGTATTTAAATGAGGCGGCATGGCGTGAGGAGGTAAGCACAACCACATGAGCATTGTCTTCACAGTTCAAAGTGAGGAGAGAGTTGTTAGCACTTCAAAGACACTCATCTGGGAGGGAGTCAGAATGGGTGGGGGTGGGATCCAGGGACAGGAAAGGAGTAACAGATTAATTAGCAACTTCTGCACAGTAATAAACCTGATGAAGAGGGCTAATTTTGTACTTCCTAATGCGCAAATATCTACCTATGCTTATTTGTGACCTATTCCTGCTATACATATTTATGTCTTTTTGTCAATTTGGTCATCACAATTTTTATTTAACGTTTAACATATGGAACAGAATCAAGCTGACAAATACAGCACAGCACCTGAATGAAATTTGAATTTTGAATTTAAATGAATTAAAACAGACATTTGAAGATGATTATAAAGGAAACGTTTATTTGATTTATTAATCAATAATTAAAAATATATATATATAACTAAAAAATCTCCAGGGAGTTCTAATGTAAAATAGAGGGGATGACAGAGAAGAATAAAGTAAGGGGAGCCAGATAACTGTCAGATCAATTGCAAATGCAAAGTGCTGTCATCTGACTACATGTGCCCTCAGGTCATGACTCTGCCGCTTATCAAAGCCAGGACATGGGTGTCAGCTCCCTGGTCACTCTGTGCTTCAGGCCAAGTTGTTTGAGTTGCCAACTGCATTTTGCTGCAGCCACAATGTAACAAACAACTTGGCTTTTTAACTAACCCATTATTGCATTTTAATAGCTAATTGGGGTCTCCTGGCAAAGAGCAAGTCCGCCCCTCCCCCATCCGCCACCACCTTCTTTGTAAATCAGTGTTCTTTGTGTAGGGAGACATATGGTGGAGCCAGCTGTTTAGACGAGCTGTCCCTGATAAGTACTATCTGTCTTCTTTTCTCCTCAGTGAAACAGGGTCAGCATGCTGATATTTACTTTAAAAGGAGAAATGTTATGTTTAAATGAGCACCCGTGATCAGAGATTCCATAGGGTTTATTCACAAAAGTAACAAAACAAACAGTTAAAAAACATTTTCTGTCTGTCAGTGTGGTTGCAATATCAAATTCGATAACCTATTCAATGTAATATGACTTTACTTAACCTCTAACTGAATGTGAGTGAGAAATCCAAGGTATCAGCAGAGTTTTACTGACACTGGTAAGTTCGTGGGAAAATTAAATGGAAATGAGAATGCAATTAGATTATATCATTATAATTAAGATTATATATAAAGTCATAACAAGCATCATGAAAATAGTGATTTTGTCATTAAATTAAAGGAGCTGACCTACACTATAAGTGAAAAATCTTAAAAGGTTGTGAAGCAGCTGAGACGTGAGGAAACGTGTTTCCACGCTTAAGATCTGTTTAAAGCCCAATGTCATAACATTAGTATTTGACTGTAACTAACAAATTAAGCAACTTTTTCTATATCACTGGTTATTTGGTTAAAAAACAATAACTTCAACTATCAATTTTTTCACACGCTTTTTGAAAACAATTCCAGGTTACAGAAGTCTGCCAGTTAACCTGTGTCATTTGGACGTACTGCATTCTAAATACCATGGAATTATATTGTTTAATCTGAGTCAGGCCTCGTGTGAAACAAAAACAAAAAAATCAACTTGATTTATTAACTACTAGCTATCATATTAAAATGTATTACAGGGTTTGGAAAACAAAAATTGGGAAGCAAAATGCCCTCTTTCTCTGAAGCACCTTAAACAGTCCCCCTTTTTCACAAATGTTCACTTTATTTAACAACTATTTACATTATCCAACTTATATTTTAGTTAGCCAACTAATATTAAACAAAATAAGTAAAGGTATATAAATAAAAGCAATCACTATAAGGCATGTGCACATCTGCACATATGTAGGGGGTTTATTTGAAGGCTAAATCTTTACAGATGTAAGAGAAGTTTATTTATATAAATCTGTTTAAAATGTAGAATTCCAAAAGGGTTGAAGAGAGCTAATAAATACATGTTTTTAAACACATCAACTGGGACACGTGCGTTAATTCCAAGTAACGTATAATGCATGACACAGACAAAGGTTTACTGTAATGCTGCGGTTTGAATGTCAATCCTTACTCTGTTTAAATGCAGATAGTACTGGGCAGAGCAGGCCTCGCGGATTTAAATGTCAACTGAAACTTTTCCGGGACTTTCTTTGAAGCCTCTCAGCCATTGTCCCTTATCAATCTGCATTTAATGCGATACGATAAGATAAAGGTTTCAATTTGAACTCGGGGTTGTGGGAATGTCGCTGCAAAGGGCTATTCAGTTGACATGTCAGTTAACAGGAGCAGGGTGCTTTGATCGTGTTTTATTCAATTAGCGCGGAAACCTCCCAAATGGATAAAAGGTGTCATTCACCAACTCAGGGACTTATGTGATAAAAACCGCAAATTGAATTCTCCCTAATACCAGACCCTTTAATATTATTATTGTGGGCTTTGTTTATCGCCTATTTTTGGTATTTGAAAAAATAAAATAAAATAAAGATACTTTTATTATCATCAGACGACACAATCTTTTTTGTAGGAACAAACGAAATTCAGGTCTACCATTTTAGTACTTGTATTTAACTGGTATTTTAAGTTTAACCACATTCAGAATATTGGCGTTAATTAATTCGCATTAGCACATTAGGCAAATTAGTTTACATGAGACACTGTAGTATTTTAAGAGCTTTGACGTATTTAAAGAAGATTATTTTCAAAAATGTTAATGAACTGAAAGACTGTCAGTACATAATACATATTTAATAGCTATTATCCCTATGTTAGGCCATATAGGGATGCCACTCATATTATAATTGAAAATAAAAATAACGAATGGGTTAGAGAAGGCTATGGTTTATCGGTGTTGTTCGATTAAAAATATTTTTATGAAACTATTTACCTTTTGAAGATGAAAATATAACCCTGGAATGTTAACGTCTTAAAAAACATTATGTTGAGAAGACAATGCGTTCAAAGTGTAAAGAATACCATGTATTACCATGCACCATAGTATATAGCCTGCTGTTGGTAACACACTGAAATATTCTGTGTAGCTTACGGTTTGTTTGGGTTCACATTTTATTTTATTCCATAAATTGTTTTAAGAATCCTTCTAAAACTTTTTAAAATTTAAATTAGATTCATGCTGACAGTTGTCTGAAATGTGTGATAAAAATAATAAATGGGTAACTAATAAACACAAAAAAATTGTTTCCCTATCATAAACCTCGCCTCAATATCCAGCAACCCCCGCCCCACGCATCAACCCCATTTCACTGTCTCTCCCGGTGCATACATAAGGGACCCCGCCGAGAGGGTCTCTTCCCTGCGTAGACGATGCAATCCGTCCGCCTTTGAAATGGTCCCAAGGACGTATAGCGATTGGTTCTTCCTGGCACTTCAAACGACAGACGAGGTATTTGAAAGTCACTGCCTGTTGTCAAGATCAAGAGGACCAGGAAAGTTCGTACAAGTGCAAATTACTGACGGAGGTGCGAGAGAGAGGAAGATTCAAATAACAAGCACGCCCCGGATTTAGGTAGTCTTCAATCAAACAGGATTATCATAGATTCTTCGTTTTTGCTCCATGTATTCTGGTGTAACGTTATTGTGCTTTTCTCGTGAGGGGTCACTCCGGACCCAGATGATTGCGTTCCTTTCGGTCGTTCGCGGTCCAGGACGTGCTTTTGCGCTTCAGCTGGACAGTACTGCCGGTTCAGCTGGCGCGTGAAACAGTTACCCACGCACACATGGCTGGATTGACTTTGACCAGGACTGATCATTTTTTGCACAATTTCTTACAGGTTTGTCATCTAATTTATACTTTTATCAAGCATTTTAATTATTGGTACTAGTAGTACTAGCAGTGTGCTTGTGGTAATAATTTTAGCATTTTCCGTTATGCAGAATACTGAGTTTAAGGAAGTTTTTTTTTTTTCAATTCAATAATTTCAAAATTTAATATATAGAAATTATTATGCCTTTTAGTATGATACCGTTAAAGAATAAAATTAACATAGGCAACTGGGATAACGATTTTAGTTATTAGGCTATTTTATGTTAAATTTAGTATCCTTGGCATTTGAGAACAAATCAGCAAAAGCTAATTAAGGGTGATTTATTTTCTAAATTATTCTATATTATATGTTGTGTGAGTGTTTATACAGTGGGTATTTTTATGGTACAACTCGAATGCTCCAAAAAGCCAAAGGTGTCACTTATCAGAATGGAATGAAAGTTGACCAGGTGTCTATATAAATAGGCAGGTTTAAGTGAGGAACTAGTCAAATGTTCTTACACTTAAAATATACAAAAAAGCTTTTGGTGGCCTGCTAATTATTTCAGTACATATTGATGACATTCCACTGCATTCCATATTATTGCTAAACACCAGTCTAATTGCTTACTATTAGTTGAAAATGAATTGGCCGCATTGTGCTAATTAGTTTAACTTAGTTGACGTGTCTCTTCTGCAGGACCGCACACCCAGCTCTTCCCCAGAGAGTGGCTCCCAAGCATTCTCATTTCTGGCTTCAACGTGTGGCCAGGCCCAGCAAGTGGCCCATAGTGTGGGGTTGGAGGGACCTTCGTTTGCACATGAAGGGCCAGTCAGCTCCACACCTGGGATGTTTCAGCTGTGGAGCAATGATGTGGCGTCAAGCTCTGGCCTCGGCACCCACCACATGGCCTTGACCATGCCTAAAGTTCAATTTCCAGGGCATGTGCAAACTAGCCTGGGTTCACATTCCCATCACCACCACCACAACCACCACGAGCTGCCCCTGACTCCTCCTGCCGAGCCCCCAGCCTCATACTCTTTTGATCTCTCTCCAGTAAAAGTGCTGTCCTCCCAGGTGCAGGCCAACAACTCCTATTACCATCAGCAGAACAGCATTGGCCAGAACTTCACCAGTCTACTCCAAAATACTTCCTCCAGGCATCACCTTCCAGGTGGCCATGTAGAGGAGGGGCAGCAATGGTGGAGCCTTCCGCAAGCCAATGGGAGTCCTCCAAGCCACCCATTCACACTGGGAAGACAACTGGTCCTGGGGCACCAGCCTCAGATTGCTGCCCTCTTTCAAGGCCCCTCTAAAGGGCTTCTGAGCTCGACGCGCCGCTGCAGAAGGTGCAAATGCCCTAACTGTCAGGCTTCAAGCAGTGGATTGGCAGCCCAGCCTCCCGAGGAGTTGGGCAAGAAGAGGTTGCACATCTGTCACATTCCAGAGTGCGGAAAAGTGTACAAAAAAACCTCCCACCTGAAGGCCCACCTGCGCTGGCATGCAGGCGAGAGGCCATTTGTCTGCAACTGGCTCTTCTGTGGCAAGAACTTCACGCGCTCGGACGAGCTACAGCGCCACCTACGCACGCATACAGGGGAGAAGCGCTTCGGCTGCCCGCAGTGCGGCAAGAGGTTTATGAGGAGCGACCACCTCTCCAAGCATATCAAGACCCACCAGAACAGGAAGGGCAGAGGCGGCCAGAGCATGCAGCAGCATGGGGGTTCCAGCGCTCCAATCAGACACATTAAAAAGGAATAGAGAAGAACAGTGGTGGAGAGGGAGGGGGGGCTGAGAAGCTGGACAACTTTCATACCAAGTAACTTGTCAGACAAATATATAGGTACAGGATTTAGACACACACAGTGTCTGACATAGGGCTGCTTATATTCTCGTTTCTCATATTCTGCTCGATCCTGTCCATTACACTTGGCACTCTGTTATGTTTCCATGGTTTTACTGCCTCATAAACACATCTTTCCTATGTTGACAATCTGTGTTCACAAGAGGATGGGCAAAATAACAGTCTTGGTACTGTACAATCTATAGTAGTAAAAACATTTCATACCCAGGGTTCTCTGAAATAATAAATATAATAATAAAATATATGGCCAGATTTCTGTTTAGTATTGTACATAGAAGAGCTCCCCTATGATTAAGCCACTCCAATACGCCCGAGGAGTAAAGAAAAAGGAAATTACCGCTGTGTAGAGAGTGCTGCTCGTGGCGACTTCTGTTTTTTTTTCAAGCGGTACATTTCAACATGGAGCCCTGAGTGAATATGAATAGGTTTGGAAAGGTTTTATTTCAACAGATCAAACATATTGGCATATATATATATATATATAATACCATCTTTTTTTATATCCTCAATATTTTAACTAATTTTGATGTTATGTGTATCACTCTCTGGAATTCTAGTTTATAAGTCTAATATCTCTCTAGTCTTTGAATTGCTTTATTTTGTCTCACACTAGTTAAAACATATATTTATAAAAAACTATAGAAAAAAGATGTATTGCTCTACGAATTTAACTGCAAAATTTATTAATGCGGTGTAATAAATGGTTTTGTTTTTACATTAAGCTGAATCACACTGATCTCATGTTTAGTCCCTGATATCTATTCACTAAGATTGTTCAGGAAGGTTGAGAATGTGTTGGATATGCCTGTGTTGTTTTATTTCATTATGAGTCTCCCATGCAAAATATGTCACTGTACCACAGTTAACCCCATTAGCCCTAAAATGCTAATGTATAGATGTGTGTATGTATGTGTGTGTGTGTGTATATATATATATATATATATATATATATATATATATATAT
>JAOYSI010003048.1:0-13782 GCA_025775065.1 Hiodon alosoides
CTTCAGCAGAACCTGCCTACTGCATACTGGAACGTGAGAGGCCGTGTGTTTTAAATGGAGTCTTCAGCAGAACCTGCCTACTGCATACTGGAACGTGAGAGGCCGTGTGTTTTAAATGGAGTCTTCAGCAGAACCTGCCTACTGCATACTGGAACGTGAGAGGCCGTGTGTTTTAAATGGAGTCTTCAGCAGAACCTGTCTACTGCATACTGGAACGTGAGAGGCCGTGTGTTTTAAATGGAGTCCTACTGCATGCTGGACTGGAAGATGCTGGCAGTGTGGTTTTGGTTTTCTCTCTTAACGCAGTGAGTTGCAGTGGGACCGGGGAGTAACTACATGTTCTCGCCTTCCTCCTTTTCACACCCAAGCATACTTAATCTTCCCTCTGCGTATAAATGCTTTACACGCTAAAATGTGTCATTGAAAGCAAATTAATTTTCTTTTTTTTTTGATGGTGGTACTTTTGGATGAACGCCTCCCCCTCGAGAGGGCTCCCTTTTGTCAATCTTGTTTGTTTGCAAGCAGGAGCTTTGCGATGGGAATATAAGGCACCCACAGCACGAATTGGTCTGCTGAAAGAGGAGTCTGTGGAGGGGCCTTTGGGGGAGAGGGGAAAGAGTGCCCCCTGGAGGAGCCTGTTCCCATGCTTAATAAGGTCTCTGGAATCCGCAGTCTCAGGTAGACAGCCCGGAAGCCAGACTGCGAACACGCGCTGACCCCAGTCGCCTACACCTAATTTGAGGCTTTTTGAAAACCATTTATCTTGGCAGTATAGGCAGGAATTGGCAGTCCTCCAAAAGAAACATGTGTGGCAGAATTGGTTTCTTTTTAAAACACAAAGTGGGTTGTAATTTTGCTACGACGTTATAATTGAATTTCTTGTTATTTTATTATTACATTATACCATGGGTACATACATATTTGTAGTAACACCATGGCATCTGTTCTGTTCTTGGCTCCTTTTCTGCAAACGGAGTTTGCGCGTTGATTCCTCCAGCTTCAGGTCAATGCTTTTTACAAGGCGTGTAAATATAAGGTATTAACCGGTTGTTTCTTTGTGGTCCCTCCAGCCGGCGGTGTTTTGTACAGCGGCGCTAATGTTTCTGGCTCAGGCCATTGACAGTCGGACACCCACAGAACAGAAGAACATAGAATAAACCCCTTTTTCCACTCATTTCCTGCGTCTTTAAAAAAAGAAAGTGTCTGTGCGTCAAATGAGGGCGTGTGGGCTGGGGCGGAGGGTTTGGGAGGATTTAGGCCTACATTTTCTGCCTGATTGAATAATTTCAGGATAAGGCCGTCTGACCAGCGGCGCCTCTCCCGCCCCTCACCTTCGGGACAGCGTTAGTGCAGGGGAAAGGGAGATGAATGCGTTCCTCCCAGGTGTAAGTGTGAGGTGGGAGGCCTGCCGGAAGCGATGCTTTAGCCCTGTATTGTTTGCTGCTCTTGGAGTCTAGAGCTCTCTTGGAAATGTTGTGGAGATGCCTCTGTGGGCTGAGAGTTTGTGAAAAGATGAGCATATTTAGCATATTTAGCGAACTGCGATTGGTTATTCAGAAGCCTGCTCTAGACCAATCGTCTCAAAAGAGCTCCGTGGTGTCAGTAGTTTTCTCTGTCAAGGGAGGCCATGTACCTTGAAGATATTCTCCCACAACTCCGAATCCAACACTCCTTCTGGTTTCATATAGCGCACCACATACCAGCGCTGTGATTTGGTCAAAGGAAGTGAAGAGACGGAGGGATTCTCTGCTCCCTCCCGAGCTGATTCAGTCTTTCTAATCCCCTCGCATGTATTTCATCAACGTTGCACAAAATAAAATAAGGTTCAGTCTCAGGACCTCAGAGCATTAGGACAGGTACAGATTGCTTTTACCGCGCTGCTGAAGATTAATGTGGAGTTAAAATAAGACTGAAAAATGTACATCCTTTTTTCTGATCCTTTATTGAGCTGATATAAGAAGCTGCTTTGAATGAGTGTGATGCCGATATCCCATTCTTGATTGCAGCTAACAGGGAGAGATTTTGTTCCTTTTCCTTTTTGTACACGTTTACACTTATACAAAGTGGTTTTCTTTTTTACTTTATTATATTCTTAATAGTTTATTATCTTATGGCATTTTTGTTTCGGAATTAATGTAATTTAGGCCAAATTTGACCATATATCAAATTAGATTTTAGAATTTGTAACAAAATATAAATTGTATTCATTGATGGCATGTTGTATGGTGCTAGTCTATAAATTCAAGGATTTTGAGACATAGTCCAGCTTACGTACTGTACTTGCATAACAATATAATGGACCAATATTACTACCATACTAAATGACTGCAGTATGGTAGTACATAGAGACGTGTTGGTGTGTGCCATAGTCATGTGAAAATGGTCCTGTAATCTTTAAAATGGTCCCCTACCCCTCTCATTCAGGTCATTGGATCGACAGGTTTATGAGTTTACGTGCGTTAGCGCAATCATAGCTTTGACACAAATACCCCAGCCCTCGAGATGCTGCCTTAGAAATCGATTGGTTCTCCCTGACTGAGCCACACACACACACACACACACACACACGCGCGCAGAGACCGCAATCTCCTGCCCAATTCCACGTGCTGCTAGACACAGCTCGCGGAAGTACATTCCCCCCTGTGATGGATTGATCTTCGCAGTAGATAGTTCAGACTGAGCTCCTTCAGATGCTTTCCATCGACTCTTTCCGGGCAGAATTAATTAGTGTTCCGACTTGGCTGGACTAGCTGTGGTCATCGGCTGATCACTCCATGCATCTCCTGTGACAGTGAGAGTGAGAGTGAGGGGTGCGCGTGCTTTTGACAATTTTGAATCATAACTGCGTTTACCACGATGGCATTAAAGGCAATTGCACATGCAGACATGTCTGACTCATGTTTTCTTTAGTTATTTTATTTCTTCACCTTCGATTAAATTAACATTTTCTGATATTTTATGCTGAAATAGCTTATGCAACGTATGAAGGCTCATTAGCGGTTGCCATATGAGAATTTTAGCATTACCTAATTAGTGAAATAAAGTATTTCCTGCTTGGTGTACTGTACGGTCAGGCTGAACGACACATCGAACAATACACCAGCGGCATGGTGAAATTTACACGTGCAACCGTAACGCAGAAGTCTGCACATTGACACTCCATCTAGTGTGGAGCATTTTAAAAGTTCTTTTTATTTTATTTTATTTTTTACATTGTTTCCCAATGGTTACTGGTTTTCCACCAAAGTTAAATGAGCAACGAGGGACGGCGGTAAATGTGTGTTAGTTAGCTAGCATTACAAGTTTGTCAAAATGAGTGGGGATGAACCTGGTTGCGGTAGAAAGAAACGTTTTCACAATGATACCAGCTAGCAAAATGCCACAATCGAGGGAACTTACCTAATAAAATGAATTGGTCCCCTCATAATTAGATTGCACAGACCTTTGTTATATGAATTTACACACAGTTAGTTAAACAATCGATTACAAATTCACTGTTCGCCGAGGCGCTTTAATGTTATTTAAGTAGAACATTTTGCCTGTAAATTGACACAGCGATTAATCTGCCAATGCACTCAGCGATTCCGGGTGATGCAGCACCATTTCTCCAGGCGTTTTATGTTTCGTACCAATACAAAACAACGTTGAGCAGAATACGTAGTTTTAGTTTAAAGCGGTATTACTTTTTTCTATTCGTTAATTTACTTTATAGCTTATGTTGGTATTTAAGGCATACGCAAGAGAGCAAATACATATTTAACGCAGCCCTACGGCACAAGAACCAAAAAGGTAATCCCAGTTTTTGCTAAAAGTTTTGGATTGTGAAAATGCCTTATAAAGGGCACCCACCTGTCTGTCTGTCTAACTTTCGACCGGACACGGCCTGGTGTGCTAGTGTCATATTTATGTCAGGGACAAAACCAGAACCAGAACTTGCTCTGGAGAATCGCCAAACCCTAGGAGGAGATTTGTCATCGTCAGAACTTTCCTCAGTCTTTTTGAAAGAATGTCTAAGGGCCCTCGTTTGTTCATGGCCACTAGTTTCCGTACGAAGCTGAAAAGGCCCGTCTACCACGTTCTGCCTTTTGAAGTCTTTATTCATTGTCTAGAGTTTAATAGCTTCGGATCGCCATTAATACCAATTTGTGTGTGGTCTTTACTGGGTTGAGGCAGCCTTTTATATGACTGTTTGATACTGTTTGACGGCCACGCTAGTTGTGTGTGTGGGGCACCCACACACCTCCTCCCCCATGACCACCACTTGTTAGATGCAGGGATATTAGTCATTGAGAGAGGCTGTGTGGTGATGTATCACACGAATGGGAAGAATAGTGGGTTACGTAGTGGTGACATTTGACCTATTGGTTGTTTACGTAACGGGGTTTCTTTAGTTAACCATCCAGCCGTACGTATTTGTTTAAAGAAGTAGTTTGTGAAATGAGGAAGTCGTATTGCCCGAGTTGTCAACGGATACACACGGATAGTGAAGTGACTTCTGGTTGTCAGGGCGCTCAGCTCCTCTGTGTGACGCATGGAGTCCCAGGAAGCGGGGGTGAATTAGGCCTTACAAAAGGCAGTTTGAGACTCCCTTGTTCAGTGTCCTTCAGTAACGAGTTTTGGCAGGGTAGGGGTTCTTTCATCACCCTTCCACAATTCATTTTAGTCCTGCTCAGGAGGTGTGGAGTTCCTCCTTAGCTGCTGTCAGGAGGAGCTTGGGATTTGGTTATCCTGAGGCACAGCTTGCCGAATCTGCGGCTTCTAGCCGGTTTTTCAGAGCATCGTGGTGTTATACGGTTGCTAGGTTTACAACAGGCAAACTGTCGGGGCTGTACTCCCAGACACTTGGCCCTCTGCCGCCAATAAGAGGTGCACGGGCGGCTTGGCACAGAAGCTGGACCTGGAGGTGAAAGGTCTGAAGAGCGAAGCAACGGATACGCTATAATCGTGTCTATGGAGTAATTGCCAAAACGTAGAGAGCTTATGCGTTGTGAATGATAAATATTGGCCCTTGTGAGCTGTATGAGTTCGCGGAAGAGACGGCCTGCTGAGACCGTCCTGCCACCTCCTCACCGGGGCCTTCTGGGGCTAGGGTCTAAAACTCTGAGTGAATAGCATTGTCACACTGCCCTCAGCTCCCTGTCACGTCCCACCACGCTAATGGAGATTTTAGTTCCACTGTTAATTTTTCACTTGCAATTGCTTCTCGTGCTGGCCAAGTTACTGCCGTATCAAGCCACAGGTCACTTTTCTGGGCAGGTTTATTTTTTTTTTTTTTTACCGAAACGCACAATTCTCACGCTCTTGTGACGTTTTCAGGCATGCTGTGTGTTATTCATGTGGTCCCTGGGGGGTGCACAGCCATTGCCATGGTTTTTCCATTAGCACAGGGTCACACTGTAATGCATTTGTGCTCTGCTTGGATCATACTAATGGTTTTAGAATGAGAGCCATGAAAGGTGGAGTCACAGAACAAAGCGTCATGTCCCACAATGCGCCCACTCTAGGCCTCTAGGCCACACTGTATGGTGGGCGGTGTTATCCGGCCCGGACCGGAGCGGTTCTGAGTTGCCGCCACTTTCACCGGTCAGATCTGAACCTTTCCATTGTTTCCAACATATTTCCAACAGTTCCATTGTTTGGTTCCCAAAAAAAAAAAATGTTTTGTCTTGGGAACATTAACTTTCGCTTTGGATTTAGGCTTTTTACGTACTGGTTTGCTTGATTATCTCAATTTCTCCTTGTTAGGGTTAAGTAAAGTTCATGTGTTTTTAGTACTGCAGTTTTTGATATTTTTAGTCCCAGAGAAGATTCGGGAATCAACAGTTTTTTGTATTTCTTTTATTTTCTTTTATTTTTACATGTAAGGAATATCAGAAAGTCGCTTGGTGTTCAAAAACAATAAGATAAAGAAAGCTGTTGGTGGCGGAAGCCCGCTCTATACTAAACTGGCCCGCTCGGGTGCTTTGAGAAATCCTCTGGGAATCCCACTCATGCAGGGCAGGAGGGGTTCTCCCCGTGTGGAGTCTGAGCCGTTTGGAGCCTCTTCTCCTCTGTTCTGTCGTCTCACCTTTCCCCCTAAGCTGCGCATTAATACCGAAGTGCTGCGCTGTATTATTGCCTGGGCTTTCACTTTCGTGGTTCGGCCGGATTCTCGCGTAATTTCCTGCAGACTCGTATTAAAACTAAGACCACATCAAATGTGTCCCCGCTGTTGTCTGAAATTGCTCGTTTTCACGTTTGAGAAACACAAGCTGCGCTTTCAGCAGTCTTTGTTAAGGACGTGGCCGTTTTGAGAAGTGAGGCCCTGCACGGCCTGGAACGCCGAAGAACCGCTTTTGCAGTTTTATGCAAATGTGTCGTTTTTGTGAAGCAAAGGAAGTCGTTTAGCTGGGGGAATTGTATTGCGATCGATATGTAAAGGGTTAAAGGGGAGTCTTGGCCTTTGCATCTGCGTGTGAACTGTACTCCACGTGGCAGCTGCTAAATGTACCCTTTTATTTCAGTCTGTTTCCTGCCTTTACCCCCAGCCCGTCTTGTTTAAGGACCAGCTGGTGGTCTTCTGCCTCTACTGGCAACGTTAAATCCAGAACATGGCGAGATGCTTTGATTCTCAGCATGCCCTGCTGCTAACTCTGATTAGCTGTGACTGCTGCTGGGAGCCTGGCGTCACGCCAGTTTCGCCCAGGACTCCTAATGTGGCAGTCCCACTTAGTACGCACCTTGCCCCCCACGTGGCTAGGTCTGTAAAAGTGCTTGCCTGTGCACTATGGGCTGTGAGGTGCGACTAGGATTTGGGGAACCTAGTAGAACTTCCTCACCCTCCCTGCTTCTGGTGGTGGGAGCCGGAGATTCAATAGCTCAGGTGTCGGTTCCAAACGGGGTAGGAGAAATGATTGGTGATTTCAAATGAAAAATAAAAGAAAAATGTGCCTCCTGTGCAAAAAAAAAATAAAAAAAAATCAGTTTTTTATGGGTGCAACCTGGTGTGCGCGTGCGTGTGCGCGTGCGTGTGCGTGTGCGCGTGCGCGTCCGTCCGTCCGTCCTGAAGGGAAATGGTTAGGCTTTACACGGAAGTGAAAGGACTGCAGTTCCTGTGCGCTTTGTCAACCCCTGAGGGGGGAGATCGGTCGCCACCGCCGTGTGCATTCCCGTCACTACTTCAGTCCTACTCCAGTTACATCAATAAATCTGCCATTGATGGTTACTGAGGTCAGTTAGGAACGCTTGCAGTCTTGCGCCGCTCTCTGTCATCGTCGTGATGATTTCCCAGCCGCTATAATGTGTGCTTTGTGCGGTCAGGTGTCTCGGTGAAAGAGCGAGTGCTCTTCAATGTTTAGTGTACTTTCAATTTCCTTTACAAGGCCCTTTTACCTGTCAGCCAAGACATTTCAACTCTTGAGAATGAGGAACCCAGTCTTGACTGGACCGGGGTGGGGGGTGGGGCGCGTTGTTCCCAAATCCATCAAAATAACCCATAATGCACGTGTTCCTGGCCTTTTCGTTTTTATGCGTTGTGTTACAGAGGTGGAGAAACGGCGGAGGACCTCGGTGCTCGCGGCCCGGTCCCTGTCTCTGGGACGCCCTGCAGGCGGTAACAGGTGGCGGTCTTCCCCTGCTGTGTCTGAGAGAATGCACGGGGGGGGGGGGGCGTGCTGCGGAACACCCTGTTCACTCGGCAGACGCTGTGTCCGGCGTAAGCTGTGCGAACGAGGCAGGCTGTGTCGTGACTGAGTGCTTTTACACAGCGACTCCGCGCAGTGAGTTCATGTTGGAGGCAGACTCCCCCCCCCCTCTTTGTTTCACATGATGTGACGAGAGATGAATGATTATGTGGAATGCTGCTAGACAGAGCCAACGTGATTACTGTCAGCTACGGAAGCATTTTAACTGAGCCCCCTGTTCAACCGCCGAGATCAGGGGGAATCTGGGAAGTGTCTGCCCCCAGTGCAGTTCGGCTGGGCGAGATGTCCAACGATGTCCCCGAGGCGTGGTGTTGGAGTGGCAGACAGCAAAACCCACCTGCTGTGCTCACTTTCTGTGCCATGCGGCCACTGTCGCCTTTGCCATTTTAAAGCCTTTCTCCTACACGCAGGTTCAGGCCTCCTGCTCTCTAGACTGTGCTGTTACCGTCAGATGACACGAATAAAGGAACATCACAGTAACCAATGACCTTTGCATACGACAGTCGATACCCACAGCGGTTTTAGAAACGCAGTAAGAGCAGAATCAACGGCTCTTTAATCTGGTGGCATTGCAAAGGTATGAGAGAACCAACGCAGCCTAGTAGCTTTCCCCTCACTTATTTTCCAGTCTACTACCTAACCATATTTAAGCAATAATTACTGCTAAATGAAAGCTGTTCGTATTGTAAATCATTCAGTTAACTTCACTAAAACGTACCGTGTTGCTTGTGAAGAAATGGTTTTGTTGCTCACGCCCAACAGGCCCTAGTGCTAAGTCGTATAGTTAGGCTGCTGTCATGCAAGTGTTGGCCCATACCCGTGGGTGATAATGTTGCAGGGATGGACGCTATTCTTAACTCTTGTGTCCTTTTTTTGGGACGAGATTAGCCCTCTTCCTAAAGTCAATAGGGAACGGTGCACAGCATTATAAACAAACTGAAGGATTAAGGGCTATAAGCCTTGAAGAGGCTGCTTTGTAGCAAGGCCTGAACGCTGAAGGGAGATGGACAGTTGGCTAATGATGGGGAGATGAGCCGTCTAAACTGGAGTTGGGTTATTTCCAGATCATAGCCTTCGGTACCTCAAGTCTGGGTAGCAAACTGTAAATGGGAATATCCTGTTAGTGACAGGAACAAACTACATTTGGGCGTGGGTGTGTGTGTTTATGCGTGCATATGCACGAGTAAGAGAGACGTGTGTGTGTGTGTGTGTGTGGGCTAAAACGTATCGTCTGTATTAAACTCGGTGCTTAAACAGACTGGCCTTGTCGATCAGGTGTGCTGCTTTTGTTTGGGAGCCTGAAGTTTCATTCAGCCTGATTCTTTATATTATTCTCTGTTTCCTGTCATTCTACAGCAAAGGCGTAACATTCATTTGGCAGTTAAGTACTGTGTTCAATCTAAGACAAATTTGTTGATTTGTTTTGAAAGTGTCAGAATGCTTTAGGTTCACCTGACAAGTTAATTGGCACATGGTAGTAAAATTTGGCAGACTGGAAAAAAGTAAACCTGATTGATGCCAACTTCTGTGTGTGTGTGTGTATACACGCGTGCGTGTGCGTGTGCGCGCGCATGTGTGTGGCAAAGGAATTGTATCACGAAGATTACTAGTTAGAATTTTCAAAGGGAGAGGATAAAGTGGGGTAGTTAGCGGAAATTACTTCAGCTAATATCTCCCCCTTATCCTGTTGAAGCTAATCATCAAAGCCTTCATTATAATAATACATCATACTAGTAAGAACAGTGCACGTTTGTTCATTCACTCCTATTCCACCTCGTTCAGGACCTTGCACCTTACCTAGCATGAGTCTGAGTTTTCCTCATGTCAGCGGTGCACTCCTGCCCTACGAAGCAAACAAAATCCTTGTGGTCCTTTTTACTGAGCCCTCTAGTCTACTCAGACCAGTCTATTTTCCTTCTTTTCCGTTTCCTTGATCTAACAAGTCTAGCCGAAATTGCAGCTATGGGGCTTGTTGTCTTATTTGGACGGAGACCCGCTTGAAAGTGCTCCCTTGTTGGGTTTCTCGAGTGGCTGCAACATTGATGGCATGGTTCAGATGTGGGGTGCCCTTCCTGTGATGAGCGAGGAACCAGGACGGGTTAACCGTCCCCACCCTCCATCCTATCCGTGCAGGCCTAGGCCTGTCCTCCCTCGCCCCTCATATCCCAGCCTGGTGCGGTTTGGTTAACGGCCCTCAGTGTCGATGTCCTGACCCTGCCGCCCTTTCACCTCTTCTCTTCCCCCGGTGTCCTGACCCTGCCGCCCTTTCACCTCTTCTCTTCCCTCGGTGTCGATGTCCTGACCCTGCCGCCCTTTCACCTCTTCTCTTCCCTCGGTGTCGATGTCCTGACCCTGCCGGCCTTTCACCTCAGTGTCAGTTCCCTGCTCCGTTATCCTCGCGCTTCCCCCGCCGCGGAGGCCGCCTCAAGCCCGGCGGCTAACAGAAACTTCTGCGGTTTCCTTGGAATGCGGTTTCCTTGGTTTCTGGCAATCGGACCGGTCCCTCTCCATCTGCGGTTCTTGTAGGCGGTCTCCATAGCGCAGCTGCGGGTCTCAGGGCTTCCTGTCTGCGCAGTCGAGTGGGAAGGTGTATAATTCATCCTGATGAATGCCCCTCTAGTCTTTCACCAGAGATTATCTGAACGTCTTAGCCAGGCAATTACTGAGTCTTTGTAAAATCAGTCGGAGATGTTGATTTCTCTATAAATGATCTTTTCAGCAGTATTCAATTGTAAATCGACCCCCCCAATCCCTCGCTTGCTTGCTTGCTTTTGTGTCAGTTATTTCTGAGGTTAATTTTGTACATTTTATGGCATTGCAAAACTGATAGGAGACTGCAATTGTACATCTTGACAGCCAATCATAGCAGTTTGGTCCAACTGGGCTTTGTTGTGCTTCGACCTGAAATATTGCCTGATATCATTTTTTATTGGTGGAACAAAGTTGAAGCAGGTCTTGTAGTGGGGGAGGTGTGAACTTTAGACACTGAAACTCGTTTTTTGTACAAAAAAACTTCCTCTGCTTCTCACTGTTGTTAGGTTACTAGGTTCTAATGTTTTCAGCCGTGCCCTAGCACATAGACATCTGCCATGCTTTGTGTTATAGCTGAGTTGGCATGACGTCAAATATATGGCGTTCATTTTAAATGTGGCTATCCAGCAAATTCATGCAAATCAAGGCTCAAACAAGCACTTCATCAAAATATGTTTCATGTCCTCGCAGCGGGATAGCATGGAGGATTTAACATTTTTTTTCTATTTCTGTGTCTTAAGTAAAAGGCTGAATTAGGAAACTTGTTGAGCCCTTTGTTGGATCTTGTTAAGGCCATTATAGTCCCTGTTCCTTTATTGGGTTTATTTAGTGCTTGATCAAGGAACGCTCAGTGCTCACGTTGTTGACTGTCTCATAGGCATTCTCCAAAGCGGACACACCAGTAGAAGTGGCTGGATTACCTCTCACCTGCGTTTCACCTGCGTTTCACCTCCCTCACCGTCGAGGGCCTCCGCCCTGTGAACCCCGCAGCACAGTCATCTGTCACTTGGTGGCACGGATCCCAGCTATCTGGATACTCCAGAAGAAACCCTAAAATATGAATGCTTGATACAAGGAAATTCCTTCCATGTATCAAGCATTTTGTATCAGTATCAGTCAGTCTCCCTTTAGGCTTTTTTCCCTTCAGTGCCTGCTGCCCAGATCTCTGGCACCAGTCCCCAGTGGGGTCTGGCATTGCATTGAGACAGTTTCTCTGTCTCACCTGGTACTGCTTCCATTGGGCTAGGCACACACAGTGTTGGTGCCATAGTAACGTACCGTGATTGGTCAGGCTCCGGCGCCATGGGCAGACTGGATTTGTTAATGGACCTGCGCATCCCCTCCACGTGTCCTGAAAGTTTGGGTCATAAATTGTACTGCAGTGCATTATGACCCCCCACCAAAAAGTATTTAGAGCAAGTTGAATGCTCCAATGGCCATAAACGGAGTAAATCCCCTTTTTTCTTGGGGAAAACACATGGCATTCCATTTCTCTCCCACTTGGTTTTCACAGAAACATGACTCGTGCGAACCGTTGTGGTGGGGAAAGTTGGAATACCAGCACTAAACCAGTTCGTTAAAGCATTTGCGTGTGCATCTGAGCTGGTAGGGGATGGTATATAAAGCTCCCTTCACTTGTATGAGGGTCTGTGGTGCCCACCTCAGGATGGCGGCTGCAGCAAACCCGTGTTCGCGCTAAGGGCGACTGGCCGGTTGAACTTTTCCCGGGGGCTCAACTTGGGACGCTGCCCATCTTCCACGTGAGTGAAAGCGCTGACTCAGGGGGCCAGAGAAGGCGGTGGAGTCTGAGGAGGAACTGGTGCGTGGTGATTGAAATGGATTTACTGATGCAGAAAGATTAAAGGCAGGTGGAACCGATTAGGCCTTATTCAGCATTATAAAATTTACTTCTACTTTTCACCTTCCCCCTATTCCTCTCCCTCAGTGCTCAGCGGTGCAGTCATTCTCTAGAAGCTGAGGTTATTATGTTGAAATGGGCTCCTGTGTGTATGAGATATTGATTATAGCAAGAAAAGTATCAGGCTGTATAAGACCGCTGCAATATTAAACAGTCGCATTCTTCCTCCCGATTCTTCCTCCTGACCCCAAAGGTGTGTGATATTCCTCGTTCAGTTTGCGTGTCGTGCAGAACTATTTGTGAACCTTATCCTTCCCACAAAGCTGTCAGATTTGTACTTATTCCGTATGAGTGAGTTAATTATGGCACAGTATCACTGAATGTGAATGTGGCCAATAAAAAAAAAAGAGGGGTGGAGAGGTGTTTTTTTTTTTTTTTGTGATCTTAAAGAGCTCTCACAGGGACATTTTTGGAAGTGAGCAGAGAGAGTGTTGAGAGTCACTTGCTAAATTGCTCACCACAGTGTTGGTGCAAGACTTTAGTTTTACAGACAAATAATTTTTTTCAGGCAAGGACGTGGAGACGAGATCTGCAGTCTTAGTGAGTTGGCTGAAATGTTGGAACAGTCTGTAACCCCTAGTCGGGCTCCACAGGACAAATACATCAAATCCCTGCTTTATACAGATGATCTGGTCCTGCTGTCCTCCACAGAACAGGAGTGTACAGCAGAGCCTGGTACTGTTGGAGCAATGCTGACAGAAAACCTCGACAACACCTGGATTATGGTATTCCAAAAGAATGCCATTCAGTTTCAGGGAAATAGGTACTGCTTCTCCCTGTAGCCTGGGTCTAACAATCAGGGCATCTGGAAATTTCAACCTGGCTTTAAATGCATGAAAAGATAAAAAAAAAAAAAAAAGCGTGCTGACTTTTTATGCCATACAAAATCCGCTTTACAAAATTAAACCCCTAGTAAAAATTTGGCTAAATATTTTCAACAGCTCAAAAAACGGATCATTTTGTATTGGGTCCCCTTATGAAGCACTAGCATAATTCAAAGCTCTATATAATTTTTCCATCTGAAATTTTGTAAAGATTACCCCTCAGGTTCAGAGGAACGCTTGTAGGACTGAATTAGGCTGGTTGGCCTTGATCCACTCCATTCAGAAACGAGCTCGCAACTACTGGGTTCATCTACTGCAGACTGATCTGGAGGGGGGGGGGGGGGTAGGAGTTAGACTGATGTTCACTGTGAGGACAGCTGGTTGCAGCTGGTTTCACTTTGAGGGAGGGTACAGAGAAATGTTCACTGTGAGGGAGCACAGAAGGGATGTTCTCTTTGAGGGAGGGTACAGAGAAATGTTCACTGTGAGGGAGCACAGAAGGGATGTTCACTTTGAGGGAGGGTACAGAGAAATGTTCACTTTGAGGGAGGGTACAGAGAAATGTTCACTTTGAGGGAGGGTACAGAGGAATGTTCACTGTGAGGGGGGGTACAGAAGGGATGTTCACTTTGAGGGAGCACAGAGGGATGTTCACTTTGAGGGAGCACAGAGGGATGTTCACTGTGAGGGAGCACAGAGGGATGTTCACTGTGAGGGAGCACAGAGGGATGTTCACTGTGAGGGAGCACACAGAGAAATGTTCACTGTGAGGGAGGGTACAGAGAAATGTTCACTGTGAGGGAGGGTACAGAGAAATGTTCACTGT